>UELX01000835.1:0-59208 GCA_900480035.1 Eupelmus urozonus
CCCCCCCCCCCCCCCCCCCGAGCTCCCTGCGCAATTCCACAAAATAAATAACGCCGTGCGCATAAATGTTTTAAACGCCGCAATTTCTTTCTAGCGCAAGCGCGTAAAATAGACAAATAAACTTTTTCGCAGCATAGCGCGCGAAGAAAGAAAATAAGAGGAGGCTGCGTGTAAAATTTATTAGTTACGGCCGCAAAGTAGAAAATAAGAGGATCAACTTGATGCATATGATTTTGGTACGGCTGTTTTCGTTTATAAGTGTATCTCTTAATAAAAAAAAAAATAAGTGCATTTTAATATATAATATTTATTTGTATTCTAATTAGCCAAAAACATGCTTTCTATTATTATTATTTTTTTTATTTGTTCTTGTCAATACAGTTTAATGCAGTTAAAATTAAAAACTTACTACACCATTAAAACATTTTACCTTTTGAGTTTCAAATCATCCATATTGCAACATATCTATTGAAAATAATCCTGTTTGCATTGCATATTAACAAAACAATTTATTAACAAACAATTTTAATATTTTTCAAAAAAAGCACATAAGCGTCACTTTCGACGCCTTTTGACGCCCAAGCATGATTTGAAAACTTCAAGTAAGATCTAATTACAAAAATGTCATTTTCAAACAGTTTTAAATTAATAAATATTATTTAGCTAATCTACTTAATATATTACATAATAATGAATGTGTGTACAATTTATTTGATATAACAAAATGTCTGAAAATATCAAGTTACGTGAGAGTTATATTGGGAATCAAAGGGTTAATTCATTCACATCTGTAGATTCAATCATATTTTTATTACATCAAAAGCCAAGCTGTCATGTTAAAAGTTGTACTGCTGCACTGCAACCCAATATACGTTCCTCTTATTTTTACTGCACGAATTCCGTTGAATCAAGAGTGTTTTGTCGAATCAAAAGTGGATATGTTTAACGAATGATATTTTTATTAATACAATCAAATCTTTTCTTAGTACACCTGAAATATAATAATTCATGTGTATGTTTTATTTGGAATTTCCAATTAACATTAACTTTTATTTTAAATTAGAACAATGTAAGTCTTAAAATATGCAAATTAAAATGTTTGATTGTAAACTCAGATTTGATATTCACGCGAGTAACTACATGAAATCCTAAACAAACAGTGAGCAGTACGTTCACACGTTTGCCTGTCAACAAAACTCTGTCTTTTATGGTGACGCACTGGGGTGCGCTCATCGAAAGTTCGTTCAATTAACGGCAACCAAATAAAATCAACAAAGCGGTCACGATATCAGCATATAAAAAAACTCTAAAAAAAAAAAGTTCCCAATCCAGATGTATGTACACGCTCCCTTATAATCGACAATTGAAGTAAAATACAGCGCTATACACGCACTTGCGGAAACAGGGATCCATACTCGAACCGCAATAATGCACCGAGCAAGTAATTGATTTATCGGTCGCTCTTGATGTTTTTTTTTTTTTTTTAACTCCTTTTTTATGCGCTTTTTATGCGTGCATAAAGAGTGAGCGTCCTGCAGATTTCGCGGTAATCATGAAAGTACCAGAGACAGGTGAATGTAGGAGGCCAAATGTAATAAAATTACGCTACGATAACGCCGCTAATGCGTAGAAATTCACGTTTTTGCTTATGTAACTCGGAATATACTACTTTAAAGTGAGTAAATATTTTGAAAAGCATTTAACAATTTATAGTTTTACTTAGAGATAACTAAAAAAGAAAAATTAACACTTCCATGTAAATATATAAAAAATTACAAATATAGTAATCCAGAAATAAGCTCGCATCCAAATAAACCCATCGTCAAACATCAAACCCACCATTTCGCCCGTCGAACTTCAATTCCAAATCCAGCACTTCATCCAGCGCCAAGCCCATCGCCGCGAACTCTCTCTCTCTCTCTCTCTCTCTCTCTCTCACCCTCCTCAACAGTCGCTCGTATATTTTTCCTCGGCGTGCGCTGGCTGCTTCCGTCGGCCTGCATATAGATTCGCCGGAGCGAGCTTGCCCCCGTGTCTTCCGGATGAGCGAGTATAGGCCCGCCGGGAGCTGCCGTTGCCGGCTTAATTCACCAGCCGTGAAAATGCTCGAAATACCGGATGTCCATTAGTTGGCGAGCTTGTAGCCCGAAAAGCTCGCGCCCGCGCTCCGCCGTTATATTTCTTCTTTAACGTCTCTCGCGTCTGCTTCCCTCTCTCTCCCTCTCTCTCTCTCTTTTCTCTTTATCTTTCTCTCACTCATGGCTTTTGCGTATGAACTCTCGTCGACGTTGTACTGATGAGAGCGTGTTCTTCGGGTAATGAAAAACAGTGTTATTAATTTTTTTATTACTTTAGTTAGGTGGTAAGAGTCTATATAAGGATTTATGAGAATTCTAGTTACTGTGTAGAGTAGAACGATAATGATTTTGGTCTATAATAATATGCAAGCACAAAAATGTTCATACGAAAGTGAAGAATTTGATATCAAATACAGCTTTAGAAATTTTTTTTAATTAAAATGATTTTAAGAAATCAAGTAATCATCTTTAAACTGTATCTCACTATATCTCTGGTGATATTTTTAAGGCAAATGATTTGGAATTTATGTTAGGCAAACTTGAAAACAGTATAGTTAATTTATGATTACATTAAACTCACGTAGTATCTACACGAAATTGGTCTATACTAACAAATTGCTAGTTGCGTAATCTAGTCAAAATTGATAGCAAAATCATCGGAGTAATGGATCCGATGATGGACGTTGACCATTAGTCAGACTTCGTTTAAATTCACTTGTATGTCAATACGACCATTTACGTTTCATTAAGGTTTTCAGAATATATTTTACGGTTAGTATAAATCTTTATTGGTATTTGACATTATATACTCTCAATATTCTTTAGTTTTTTTAATTGGAAAAGCGACAAAAAAGTTAGCAATTTTAAAAATTTTTTTTAACATAACAGCGCATTGTTATTCTACGTACGCGTGCAAAAAAATACTACCCAAAAAAAAGAGAATGGAAAAATGATCAATCAATTGATCTCTCTGACTCTTTTCGTTAGATGAAATAACAATCTGTAGATGGCTTACAGAACCTTTTACAACGAATTCAGTCAGAGAATGTGATGATTCTTCAAATTAAAAATAAAATTAATATTGTTCGTGTAAAATAAAATTAATAGCTTTTAAACATTGGAAAAATTAAGACAGCTTTAATAAACTATCTTTTATTAAGAATTTAATAAAACGGTTTTTTCATTTCTTTTGATTGAAAACAAAATAAATTTTATGAAAAAAACCTTAAAAGTTTAAGTTATTGACTTTGACTCATTTTTAAAAATCTTCATAAATTACATTAGTCAAGAGAATTTTTAAATTTCAATTAGTAGATCAATTAGTCTAAAATGAAATGTATATTTATTTTCTAATTGCAAGAGAGAGAAAGAGAGAGAATTAATAAAAGATGAAGCATTCTTTTCTTGTCTCTCCTTTTAACTGTGATCATTAAATGATTTAATATTCTTCTTTATTCTAAATTATAATATATATTAATATTTCAAAGTGCATTAGCTCACTACTTCTATAATGCAATTACTTATTCTTAGCTATATCAGTGCATTGTACTAGGCCACTTTGAATAATTGAGAATTACTTTAAATAATATCTTGAAATTTAACGTAACTTCTATTGTTTTACCTGATGCTCGCAGCGTATATCTACCACTCGGTGAGTAAATATTAATCATATTACCCCAATGAATTAATGAATCATATTAGCCCGAATATTAAGTAAACGTAAAAAATATGTCTAAAAGTACTGATAAAATATTGGTCAAATATTAGTCATACTGTAAAACATTAAAATTCATTGATATGCAGACTTATCAATTTTTAAGTACTACCTATAGAGCTTATTTTTAAATTTACAAATTAAATAATGACACAAAAGCTAACATTTTCTTAGCAAAGAAGTGCAATAAAATTAATTTATATGTTCGCCTATTAAATACTTCATCGTATTTACCAATGATCTAGACGCTTTTGGCGATTTCAAAGTTGATTTCTGCCGTTATATAATAATATTAGTTTTACATTAGTATTTCGTGGGACAAATTTTAGAACCTTCATAAAGTAGGCAAGCATTTATACGAGATACTAACTTTATGAAGCACCATTTATATTTCTTTTTGATCGACAAACACGGGCGTATGTTTGTTATTAACGGCAGAGCATGTAAATAATAAAACTGAACGCGTAGCTAGGTTCACGTATACGTCTATACAAACGGCTTACCCGATCAACTATTGACCTGGTGTGCCAAAGAAGGGAAATGGGAAATAACCGGTAGGTAGGAGAAGAGATTGACAGGGCCAGAAATTGGTGGTATAACTGCACGGCTACGATAAGGGATGGGCTAATCGATAGCGGATATTTAATTGTATAGATCCGGTGATCAATATTGCTGGTAGTCTTGCGTTGTTAATTTCGTTATGAGTTAGGCTGGGTTGATTGTAATTGTGTAACAAAATTAGGAGTTTTCAAAGATTTACATTACAACTTGAAATCTTAGAGACTCGTTTTCTCGTTTTGGTAACTTTATGAAAAATTATAAATTGCCTTTTTACTACTGCACTTTTCTTAAGCCATACTTTACGTTATTTACACAATAATTTTTCATTTTTCATTCAAGCGTAAATCAATCGAAATCCACTAAGTCCATTAAATTTACTTTTAATATTTGATGATTTAGTTCTCGCTAAAAGCAAATATCTACAGAGCTTCAGTTAATTTTTAAATTTGCTAGTTTCGTTTGCATTTTATCGCTAATTATTTATCAACTGTCTTTATTATTAGAATTTCTATTTATTTCTATCTTTCGGCTTTTTATTGTATAAGAATACTTTATCATTTTTAATAAAATAATCCAGTTATTTAGCATAGCAATATTGTTATATTATTTCTCTAGTACTAATCAAACAAATTTTCTCAAATTTTAGATTTTTTATATTTTTTTACTGCAATCCAAAGCTATTAAAAGATTTTCAAATGCTTGCGCAGAAGCTCAATCCTCCCTCGGCCAGCTTAAATTTCGCGTTGTAGTGTAATTCTAAACCCAATGATCGCGGCTGCGCGTTCACTCCGTCAGTCCTAACGAGTTTTCAGCTGCAGTCTAATTAATTTCTTTAATTTCATACTCGGAATAATTATAATTTCTATAAGAGGAATGTTATAATTTGTGCAAGACCTGCCGCGCCGGCCTGCCTCGCCATCTCGCTCGCAAGCTAAAGCGCGCGCGAGTGAGAGAAGCTCGAAAATGAATGAATAGCTCAAGATAATGAGAGAGCACGGGCGCCCTTCGCGCGTAAGCTTAATACGGATCGCGCCGGGTATTTTCTATTATACGCGGCCACGAGACCCGGGCCTCGAAATAATTAACTAATGGACTAATGAATGCACGCTTCAGAAAATTCGGCGATAGATTTTAGACCGACCCGCGTGCCTATATATACCGCGTTCGCACATCAACGGCTTTTGCTTGCAAATTGCCAGGGATCTCTTGTGCTCCCTCTCACTTACTCTCTGGCTCTATCGTTATTATTATCGTTATCGCCCAACGAGCTCCAGATGCAATTATAATTATCGCCCTCATTATCGTTATATTATCGGCGTAATTATGTCTACAACTTTTGGTCTCCGAAAAAGCGGCTAAGGAGAGTCCTTCGATCAAGTGTGGCAAAGAGTGCGCAAAAATGAGAACATTTTTCAAATAAATGAGGATTTTCAGAGGACGCGCCTAACGCATGTAATAAATTCCAGAGTACTCTCAAATAAATGGGACGAGAGGTTTTATGCCTTCGTCTGGTTCTTATTAAATTATAATGATAGACTTAAAGCGATCTTGGGGCTTTCTACTTTCGGTTGCCGTTCACTCTTTCTTTTTTAACGCTAAGATTTAGGTCAAAGAGTTACATTTTTGTTTTTGGTTGGTGAGTATGAGGGTGTTTAAAAATCCGTTGCGAAATTAGAAAATTAATTGATTTTGGCTGTTGAATGTGAGCTCTTGGCGGTATTTGACTGGTATTGTATATATAATACAGATCTAATTATACCGTTGTATGTTCATTAATTACACATTAATTGAACTATAGTAATATTTTTGAAGTGTTCTACATGTTTTGATCTTAATTATACTGGAAAAGAGATCGTTATAATTCTACTTATAAGTGAAATTACAATAGATAGCACTACTGATGAATTAATTAATGAGTCGTATTAAAAAATCGTATTATCATCAAAAAGTAGAATATTCATGTCGCACATTAAGTTTAATGTAAGATTGTATTTAAAATGGAGCTAAACCTTCCATAAAAACTAACTTGGAAAAGGTAAACTTGCTAGTTTACTAATAAATTTATATTTTTTGTGGAATTTATTTTTGAATGTGTTATTTTAATGTGAAATTTGAATTATATCTACGTGTTCAATCAAATCTGTATATTACCTTGATGTGAACTGAGTCTCTTACAAAATTGAAAATTACCGAGATGTTCACATTTTCATCTAATTTTTAATTTAAAAACTGTCGGTACAATGTTGCTTTTAACTGAAAGATACAAAATTACATAAACATTTAGTTTCAAAATATTTAAAAATTCATTGAATTAAATTCCCTAATTGTTTGTAGTTATAAAACTTTAACTTTACCTTAAAAAGCAAATAAAAATGATTATCCATGAACTGAGTACGGAACTAAATTCTAGTCAATCCAAAAGCAATTGTGATGGTTGAAATGAATTTATTGTTGTTCCATATTCATATACAGAATAATAGACAGGAAAGACCAAATAACTTGTGACCTCCATTTATGAATAGCCGTTTAATGCTCTCCACTTACAAGACTTTAATTTAACGAAACGAAATTTCGGATGATAAATGTGGCTGAATTGTTAAATCGTCATTGTAGAACACAACAATGCATCAACTTACCCGACTAAACTCAACTGCAGTGTAATACCTTTATTGTTGAATATTCGAAAAGCATTCTCTAGTTATTAAAGATATACAGAGAAAAAATGTTGTCTTCACAATAAAAGTTTAATTGATTAAATTAAAAATTTGTTGAATCAAAACAGGTTTAATTGATTGAATTAAGCATTTCATTTAAGTAGTAAATATTTTTCTCTGTACATTTAAATTATTATTATATATCTACGAGATACATTTAAGACTACTTTATTATAACAAATCACTTATTGACTCTACATATTTGCAAATAGATGATTCACAATCTTCACACACATGCAAATTTTGTTAAAAAAATTATTTTATATACTCATATTAATATATAGAATAACAATAAATTAAACATTTGTATTTCTTGTTTAATTTGTAATTTATCTTTGAAGAGATCATACTAGCCAACATAAAATCATTTTTCTGATTAACATTTCAAACAACTGCATAAAATTTTTATCACTTTGTTAATCTAAAAATGTTTTCAAAATCCAGTCACTATCCTAAACGCCTATCCCATCCAATACAACTCTGCTCATCAAAAACCAAAGCATCGCGCAGCCCCCGAAAGAAAAAGAAACGGCTCGTCACCATAATCATAAGCCATATCCTCCGCTTAAAAGACATCGCTATAGTCGGTCGAGCCCTTGGGGGTGCAGTCGCGCTGTCGTTTGCGGGCTCTGCGGGGGCGGGAGCAGCAGTTGGCTCAACCGTTAATAGCGCGGTCGCTCGAGGAACCGCGCATCATTCATTTACGATTCGGCCAATTATCTTCGCCGCGCTTCTCATCCGTTTGCTGCGGCGCGCCGGCTGACATTCAGAGCATGTAGGCGCACGCATTGTGGACGGAAAGATGCGGTGTGTCGCCGAAATTTATGCTGGGAAACTGCCTAGACCTAATGTTTTATGGTTATGAAAATCGCGTAATCTTGGTTGATAATGGAATTTTGGTTGTTATGATAATGATTAGTTGTGAGCTGTTGAATTGGATTCTTATTACTGCATAATCTTTAAATATGCTTTCATTTTTCAATTTTAAGTATTGTAACCTTTCTTTAAAATATAAAAGAAGTACAATTTTGTATTTATTTGAATTTACTGTAAATGATGAAAGATCAAATAATGATACTATCAATTTAATAAACGAAACGGATAATTTAAATTATTTATAACACAGAAGTGGTACATCATTCACATTGTAAATAGCTTTCGTTTTAATATTGCAGAATTTTGAGTTTCCTTTATTCAATTTTGAATTGCAAATAATTCCATGACTTGTATATATTTAAATTTTCAGGACATAAATTCAGAACATAATAATCATCCTCGCAGGCTAGACAGCGTTTATATACACCTAGTTCTTTATATTTATTGTACTCGTATTGATCGTTGAGGATCGATAGTGTAACTTTTTATTTATTCAAAATATTAGTCTAGCACAAAAAACATTAAATATTCTTAAACTACTCAAATCTTGTTTAATGGTAAATATGAAAAACCTTTGTATTATTTAATTCAGTTCATTAAAGAACTAATTATGATATTTTTTCCAAAAATTATAACGCATATTTTCTAAGACAATCGACTGTACATGCTATAAATATAAGCTCATTTGATACAAAAATAGCACATCGCCCTCATCTCCCATGAAACCGTAACCTTAACACGTGAAAAAAATGCGCAAAAATAACATCTCCCTAATCGATCACACGTAACACAGACATACTGGTAAACAAACGCTTCCATGCAAGCTCCTAATTATTATCAACGTCACTCGCCTTCAAACAAAAAAAAAACTTTCCTCCCTTCCCCTCCCTATATAAAAGAGAAACTACTTAATAAGACGAACTAGACGCACACGTTTTGAAGGAATGAAGAGAGAGTATAAGAAAGAGGGGGGAAGAAGAGAGACTTGATGGATGAGGAGCGCCCGAAAGAGATTCTCGCCCGGGCGAAAGATAAAGGCGTCTTCTTTCCCCTCGGGCGGCTCAAAAGTAAATACATTTACGTCTCTTGCCAACACGATGTTTAATAACGTCGTTAAGGCGCTGATTTTTCGGCGGGCAGGTGGAGGAAAAATTTGCTGAATTGTCTCTATTTTTCGCAAGAGCGCTGGAATTCCGCTGTATCTGATTGTTTCTTTGATTAAAGTGAGAGCTTCTCGAGTGACACGGCGCATATTTTTTCTGTTCTCGTATTATTTAACAGGGGTTTACGGGGTATTAGCGTCTTAATCATGCTTAATTATAGCACGAATTAGATATGAACTTTTGACTTTCTGATTTATTAAATTTTCTATTTTCGAATATTAAATAAATATAATTTTTACTTTTATATTTCTGAATAACCATATTTATTGCATTTAATACTTTAATATTTAAAAGAATTAAGAAACGATCAATTTGTAAGTAGAAACAGCTGCAATTAGAAACTTTTTCTTCAAAATTAATTAATTACATAAATAAACAAGAAAAAACTCAAAAGCAAGCCAGTGTAATTTAATCAACTAAATGCGATTTCTTTCCTCTTCGACTTCGCAAAACTTCTGCAATTTTGCCGGAATCAATCACCAGGTAAAACTACCGAGTGCGCAAACTAATAAGCAATCAATCTGTGAAAGCGCGCGCGGGAGTCATCGCAATCAAACGAGCTGCTCCTCTGTGTGTACTCAGCAGCGGAAAATAAAACGAAAATCACGAAATAGAGGTAAGGAGACTGGGGAGGAGGTAGCGTGCGGCGACGCACTCAAAGACGTATCCATCGCGCAATATTTGCTGTTCGAAAGATTCTAATTAATTAATTAAGGAGAGGGTTTCGACAAACATTTCTCCTCGGCGGCACATCGGAATGTAACACGAAGACGAGGACTGAGTAAAGTTAAGGCAGTGCATCCAAGTTTATCGTGCTGAAATGTGGCGAGTTTAGAGGCAGTTTCTAGTAGTTGGATCGAGTTGACGTGAATCAGTTGATGTACTAAGGGGTTTTAAGTGTACATGGAAATTCCAAATGCTTAAGATCCCATTTTGCGTAAAATTTAAAATTGATTCAAATTTTATATTTTACATGGTTAGTCTTTTTTAAATTTCTCTTCATAAAGTACCTTAATAGAAAATTAAATAGACCTTAATTAGGCCCTAGATAGTCTGTTTTATTATTAGTGTCAGTATAAGAGCCAGTTAGGGTTTAATTCGAACTTACAAGAAGTTCTGGTATCCAGATTATGGATTTCCATGGAACTGCTAGAAATACTTTCTGATATTGAATCGTCTAGCAAAATGTCTTTGTTTGATATCACATGCACTCTATTCCAAGAAACACGACAAGTAATATTTTATGTTACCCTGATAATATGACATTTATAATTTATAGCTACATTAATTCACATCAAATTTTCAAATAATTTGGAGCTGCTAACTGACAGAGGAGTATACAGATTATTTAAAAATATTCTAAAATTAATAATTTACATCGAATGAATTTTAATATTGAAATGAATTTATTATTTATTTGTAGACTGTAGAAACTGATGAAAATGAATTTAATTTATTAAGGACTTAAGATATAGTTTGTTATTAATAAAATTTAAATATTAGATACCGAAGATAATACTCTTACAAAATTGCAGATTGATTTTCGGTTTAAATTTTGAAATCTCGTATAATAGTCTAGATCTTATACAGGATTTCCATATTTACGTAAAATCAGCCCCAATCAACGCCAGTATACGTTTTTTAAATGAATTTTGAATACGTCTTCAATTTTGAATTGAAAATCGATCAGATTTTTGAAAGAGACATTCTATATTATTCTCAAGTATCCTCAAATAATATTTACAATCCCAAATCGTCAAATATTGCTGAATTATTTTACATTTTGAGGGGAACCAATACAGCCAAATTATCTGCTAAATATGGTTATAATAATGTAATAAAATATTACTTACTGTGTTTCTAAAATAGAAAGCCTATATGAGATCAGAGTAGAAGCATTTTTTCCATTAGTTAGTGCTAGAAGATACCTTTAGAAGTTCTATCAAAATCTATAATCTAGTGATCGGAATTTCCCCTTTTTAGTTAGAAACTAATATAACTATAACAGTAAGTGTAATACTAATACTATTATTATACTTACTATTATAGTTGCTTAAGTTGAATAATTTTTCTCTAAACATATTAAAAACGGTAAACAATAGCATGTATTTTACGTTTTATATTAGTCAGCTAGAATCAGGTCACATAGCGAATATATTACGAAAAATAAAATTAAAATAAACAAAAAATCTTCCAGAACCTAACAAGCATTAAAATTTCATTACGTCATCATGACGTTATCGCTAATAAACTTCAACAAAAGCCAGCTCAAAATCGTTCAGCTAAAAAAAAAGCATCCATCATCACCGTAAAATTAAAGTGCAAATCGAACTGTAAATTAAAAGCGACAAATTAAGATTTATACGACGCATCAAAACTCGCGCGACCGACAAAATTTTTCCATTAAAATTTTTTGCACCGCCCCAGCACACAGTGTCCGGCCAGCGTAATTTAGAAACATCCTCGGCCGCGTGTCTGATACTGATCGAAATCAATTCGCCGGTTGTTCGGCGAACTGAGGGCCGCGCGCTTTACAAAAACACGAGCGTATACAAATTACAGCATAAGCGCGCCAGCGATCGACACGAGGCAATTAAATTTTGATGGAATAACGCGCGAACAACGCGCTAAATTTTGTGTTGCGGCGCGGGCCCGCCTTTAATTATTCTAAATGCAAAAGAGATTACCGGGGCGCGGAAAAAACGATTCGGCTCGCGTAACGTTATATAGAGTGCTTTTTGGAGATTGAAACTTTAGTGGGCGAGACTTTAACATATTCAACGGGGATCGGGATTATCGAACGTATATTGCAGGAAGCATTAATTTTCCGTAAAAATTTGATCACAATACGTGTTAAGGTACGATAATATAGATGTAGATTTTCAGAAAGAATAATTGCTTTATTTGTTACTGGATGCTTATTAATAATTTGTTAAAATATGCTTACAAATGACAGTCATAATATCGATGCCATTGTTATCTTTGATCATGAAACAAACGTTAATGCTAACATGGAAATTATCAGTCATGAAACAAACAATATCAGTCATTTATTACTAAAAGAAGAAAATTTCTCGCGTAAGAGTCAAAAGTATAGGCATTATAATAATTGAATAATTATAATATTTTAAACAACTTCTGGGATGTCTCAAACAACTTTTTATTCGCGTAATGTAAAAACAAAATACCAATTAAATGCAAAATAAAACATATTATCAATTTTCAATACTATAGTTTGATAATTAAATCGAAAAAAAACAATCATTATTCTAAAACCTTGAAAACTCTCTTGTCCTCGTTTTCACTTAATTAATGAAAAGACAACCATCACACGTACTAGCGCGTTCTGCGCACAAATCTTCCCACACGTCAAAGCTCCTTGAGCCGATAGATTCAAATCCTCTCCTCGTTATCGCTTCCAGTCTCTCGGCAATATCAATCGCGCGTTCTCCTTGTACTCTCACTCTCTCCATTTCTCATTCCCAATCTCCCTCCCTCCTCCCTCTTTCTCAATCTCTAATTCTCTATGCGTCTTCTTAGCTTTCACAAGGCTGGGGCGGGGTGAAGCTTTTTATGTCTTAAACTCCTGCAACCACTGCGGTGAGACGAATACCATTGCAGACCTACATTCTTCTCGTATTATTTGATCTTGTTAACGCTGCAATTTTATTGGGCTTAATCTATCTATATTCAGATGAAGTATTTTTATCAATTTGGAATAATGTGAAGGAAACTTCTCTTTATTGTAGCGCAGACTATGAGTTTTGTGTACTGCTCGGATATTAACTGTTTTGAAATATTTATTTATCAAAAGAAATTTGTCGCCTCTTCCGTTTCTTTCCATGCACTGCAATAACAGCGCTTCCTATTCGACAATAAATTGATTATATTTGTGCACAAGTAACTTGTAATTTGTCACTGCTTTAGAGCATATCTATGAGTTGATAATTTCTGGGGATGTTATATTAATTTGTTGCCCTCGTGGTTTATGCACCAGTTTTTGAGCCTCATACGATTAGAATTCGATCGTTTCGTCATTTCAACTCTGATAGATTCCATCATGATCTTATAGGCGCTGATTGGACGAAAGCTCTCAATTGTCCGAGTACCTGATACTGCCTATATTGAACTCCGAGTCCTTAGCGATTAATAAGTAAATTCAATCGAATTCTCTTTCTCTCCCTCTCCTTCTCTCTTCTTTCTCTCTCTTTCTCCCCCTTCCTCTCTATCTTTTACTGCGCGCCCGCGCGCTTCTCTCAAATTCGATTCCACGCGGCGAAGAAAAATCGGCGGGATACGCCGCGCGAAGCTTAAGAATGCGAGGGAAAATCTATTTTCCGCCCTCCCCCCCTCCCTCCCGCGCGCACTGATACCGACTTGATTTATACCTCGGCGCGATATTCAAACTCGTTATATTGTTGCGCGCTCTCTAACGCGTCGCTTCTCTTCCTTCCAAGCCGAGCGACGAGAAGGAGGAACGCTTGCGCGTGTGACTTATTACCCGGGGCATCAGTCTTCGGTGAAATCGCCCGGCACGCGCCGGGGATACGTTTCCGATGTGTGTGTGTCGTGGTTTTCTCTTTTCTCGGATTCTTTTTTTGGATTGGAACGAACAATGACGATCGCTTGTTTTTTTTTCTTTTTGCTTTTTTAAGTTGTGTTTGTCTATGTGGGGTAGAGTGAACCTAAAGGATTTCGAGTTGATTTCGTCTTCGATTGATAATTGATTCAAGATGGTTGGATTTAGATAAGATTGTTGAATGATGAAAATATTGTCAGAATGGTTTCATTTGTCAAAATGTGTCCCGTGATTAATATTTTTCATTTTAATCTAAGATTCTTTCAAAGTTGCTAAACAAAGAACCCAAATGATTAATTGATCTGTTGTTTTTTTATTTTTAACATACCATCAGTGAGATAACATCTTTGACTACAATATCGATATTTCTCGTACATAAAATGTTCTTTTAAGTTTGAAAATTTGTAATGGAATGCGTGCTTGAGCCCAACTTCATAATCCCCACATATTTTTTATTTACATTAAATTACGTGCACAGCCTGACATATATCTACATCCATATACATTTCCGCGTTCCAGCGGCCAATTCGAATATTCATTCCCGTCTTCCCTCAAGCTTAGTACGTCCACGTCTCTCCATTGAATCGTAAGAACATCCTCTCTATATCCATCCCAGCCGAACCCCTCTAATGATCGAAGCTCTTTCCCTTCCGCGTGCGCGAAGACAGAGAAAAAGCGCCTTTCTCCCTTTCTCTCTCTCTCTCCCTCTCTCGCTCTCTCGGCCAAAGTTAAAAGCCCTCCTCGACAACTTGGCCAGCCAGAGAGCCGATATAGCCGAGCATCCGGTAAGGCAGGCGCACGCCCCAAAAAGGAAAACTAAAATCCACAGAGAGAGGGAGAGAGAGAGAGAGAAAGCGGAAAAGGTATATAGAGCCATTCGGGAGGGGGGCAGCCGCAAAAATACGCCGGCCATTGTGGTCAAGTGTGCCGAGCGCCGGCACAAAAGGTCGCCAACGCGAATTGAAAGGGACGATACGATGCCGGGGCTATCATATAACGCGCCGAAGACAAATTCCTGAGAGGTCCTTGTTGTCCGGCTCGGGGGGACGGCGGAGACATTTTTTTTAGAGTCACGCTGTGGATAGACGGAGGAATGAGGACGGGGTAATTTAAAAAATGGCCGGCTTTGTGCCTGGCGTGGAATAATCGGAGTATTGGACGGGCTGTTGGTTTTCCTAAGGCTTATAGAGTTCAGAATGGTAATCTAGCTGTTTCTTTCGTCATTTCTTTTGGTAAATATTCTTTTCCTTTAACACAACTACTTTCGAGGGTGTTACTTCTGTTTTCGTTCTAATTGTACTTCAAGACTGAAGTATCAACTAACGGTGATTCATAAACTACACCGTCTCTACCTAAACTTCCCACCCTTCAGCAGCCATTTTCCTTGCCAACAAACCGTACCTCCCCGCGCAGTACAACAATCCGAGCATCTTCCGAACGTACGAAACAGACATACATTTAACGCCGGCGAACAATGAGGCAGCTCCGGCCAGCCATACCTCGAAAACTCGGAAGAAACCGCAGGGCCGCGCTTACTTTCAGCTTCTCCCCTTTGTCTTAAAGCCATTAGCGGTGGCCGCGCCATAAAATTGCGGTCTCGTTCTCTCATTTTTGTCGCGCGCACCGCTATATATACCCCTTTTGTGCGTCCCTTTGTGCTCGTTATCGCGCTCGCGACGCCGGGAGTTATCCGGCAGGCTGGCGACACCAATTATATCGACTGAAGAAGCCGACAATAGAAATCGCCCGCAGACGCGTGCCACGAGGTGCGCGCCGCCGAACAATGGCCGGGAGAGAAAAGCTGCCTCCGCCAACGCCGAGATGTTGGCTTTTTTCGAGAGGCCACACGAAGCTCTGCGCGCCTCGCGGGAAATGAAAGTGTTTGTCGAGCGAGGACCGAGAGCTTGTTGCGGATCGTTTTTCGTTTTTCCGGCTGATAGTTTATTCTGCTAACGCGCGGCTGTTTCTGATTTTTATTGTTTCTCGAATTTCTAAGATAAAGGATAGTTTAATAGAGTTTTTAGTGTGTTTTTAGTTTATCTTACCGTCTAATATAATTGCTGTATCTAGGGTCTGATAAAAATGTGCTACTGAAAATCTTGAGAAAATTTTTAGAAAAGTGTGAATGTCATCGGGCTATGTTCACTAACGTTCTACCGTCTGACTACCGGTATGTTATTGACTCATGGTTAAAATTAGGTTAGCAGCATAAACTAAATAACTTAGCAATTGCAAATGTTTTAACCTTTTGTACTAAAAGTAATTCCATCAACAGTATAATAAAACAGTAGCCTAAATGCAGCGCTAGATTTCAAGTTGAAAATGTGGTTTTGATTATGATCCTTATTTGTGTAATCAGGATGTGATTATCATTGTTATTTCTACCCTAACAGGATCTAACTACTAAATTGTTTTGTAACAAGAATAAAAAAGTTAATTTTCCATTAATAAATGGATCATTGTCAATTTTCAGTTTTTAACTTAGTCCTGCCCCCTTAAATAACTAAAACTAATTGTTTTCACAAATGAAGCCTATCATTTCGTTTAGAAAGAAAATATTGCGCTTTATTTGTTTACTCTATTCACTGATTGTTCATAATAATTGCTTTTCTAATTACAAAATTTATCAACAAACCCTTTGTTTACATCAGCAAAATAGTTTACGTTATAATTACAGTAGCTTGAAAATGAACAATATACGTTTTATTTGAATTTAATAACTAAATAATTTGTTGTATAAAAAAGTATTATTAAAAAAATTAAGAAAGCTGAAAAATTTTACAAAAATATATATATAATTTGCAGTTTACTATCAAAAATTACTGTTAAAATAATTTTTGCTGATCAGCCCCTGACAAGATACAACCCTAATCATGACGAGATAACTGTACATGAACAAGGTATTTCTAATAAGTCAGGCTAAGGGCTGATTCTATTTGGATAAATCTTAAGAATAATTCTGAATTAAATAAATAAAGTCTACCAAAGTAGCCATAGTCAAACTGCCTTTAAACTTTTTCAGCACTTTGCTAAAATTTTTAGTTCCAAATATCGCGTACATCCCTACCAGATAAATTATTTACGCTGCTTTTTAGAATTCGTTATAAAATAATAAGTCCCCTCATCTTCTTCAATCGAATTCACAAAATATGGAAAAACCCTATACTCCCCACAACTGAAAAGCCAGGAAACTTCGCGAAACTCGAGAGCGTTTTTGACCGCGCCCTCATTTTCGATCATAAATCAAAAGAAGCCACACGTCAGGTGAGGGGGTGGAGGTACGCGCCTGGCGGGAAACTCGCGAGGGATCTAATAGAAAAATAAACAGCGCCAAGTTCCGCGCCTAAATCTCATCGACTTGCAGCAGAGGGTGCCGGGATACGCAGCGCGCGCTCCCGCGACTTTATCAAAGTTGAATTTGCCAAGTTTGGCCGAACGAGGGAAGCGGAGAGGAAGATTATCGTGGGTTATCGAAGGCGGAATATGTCGGGATTAGGCTGATTTACCAGATGCTCGCTGATAATTCAAAGATTTTTGAAAAATCGCATCGATTCTTCTTCGTTTGAATAACAAAAATTGCACTTCGTGCTGATAAGTTTCGTTAAATCAATATTTTGTGAGAGACGCGGTGAGAATTTATGATATAACGTAAAATAATATTTATCCGATATTTCAGCAATATCGAGCGCGCGATAGAATGTTACAATAAGAACGGCTGTATGAAACACACGATTCCATCAATAAATGAAAATACATTATCTTCCATCCTCCTCGGTATCAAGCCATCACAGTACTCCCCTCAAGCTTCTTGACTCTCGCAAAATCTCCCCTCCTAAATCCTCGTTTTTCCACGCTCTTCCCTTTTCTCTTATCCCTCCGGCGACTTTTTAACCCTTTTCCTCGCGCAATATTGAATTTCGATTCAGTCCCCGCGCATCTATCCATATCAGCTCGGCGGAACCGCACCGGGAGAGAGAAAGATAGCCCGCTATTCGCCACTTCTGCAAATGGAAGACGGACAGTCCGGGGGCAACTTTCCGTCTCTCCCGCGAGACCGACGGGAAGGAGGAAAAATACATTGAGTGGCAGCCGCGCCGAATGGAAGCGGTGAAAATTTATGCAGTTTTGCCGAGTGATTTTTATGCCCGCGGAAATTAGCATCTCGCTGAAATAAATTATGGGGCGTGCGTGTGTGTGTTTGTGTTACATTGTAATGTGACATCAAAATTTTAGATTTTTGGAAAAATGCATGGGATATGCGTTCTTCCTGAAAATAAAAGTTTGTTATGATTTAGTGTCGCGTTAGCATATTTTGATTAAACTTTTCGGAACTATAATTTTTTTGGCTTAAGCGTATTATAAGATATAAGGGTGTAATAAAAACATAAATTTGATTGCATAAGACCTTTTTAATTCTTTGACTGTCGAGGGAGCAATACGCTTTGATAACAAGAATGCTATTAAAGAGAACTACACGAATTTTTCTAAAACGTACCGCTCAAGAATTAAACAAGCAACAATTATAAATATTTCGATATTATCTCGTTGAATTATTAAAAAAAAAAACGATAATTAGCAAAAGTCAATATAAAAATCACAGATGCCGCTGCGAAAATTCTCGTTATTCCTTTCCACCGTAAGAGTAAATTATTAGTGCACTCATTAAATTTCCATACTCTGCATTTCTCGCCTTCTCTTCCTTACCAAAATAGAACGACAGAAAAATTTTATCGAACGCTGAACATGAACCTTCTCTCGATGCACAACTCCGATGCACCTGCATAATTGACAATTGCAACCGAAAGCATCTCGGCTTTCCCCTCTATCTCGTTTACAAACTGAGAGAGAGAGAGAGAGAGAGCCGAAGGCAGCAGCGCCTCTATTATTTATGCTCATTTCAACGGCGGCGAATTCTGCGGCAAAACTTCTTCGGCTTTTTGCTTTCCAACTTTTGGCGCGGAACGATATTGATGAGCGGCCGCGAACGGGATTTTTGCCGCGCGCGCCGGGTTTTTTTAGCGCTCGGCTCTTTTTTCGCGCCGCGTGTTTTCATTATAGCGGCTGAGCGCTCGCGTTTGATTTAGTATGGAAATTTCGAGCGAATTTCATTAATGAATTATGCCGGCGCTCGTGTGCAGCTACAGCGGGATTTTCGTCTTTTTCGAAATGTTGTTGTTGCCGCGGACTGTGTATTGTTGCCGCGGTAACGACTGCCGAGCCCGCCATTGTTTCGCCTCGCTTTTTTTATTTACAAAGAATGTTTTGTAATATTTGAATGGTTAATTGCGCTACGCGCGCTCGTTTCCGTTTTGTCAAAATTCGCCGCGTCTAAAGCGAATCGCTCGTGTTTGAAGTTCAATAAACGTTTCTCTTTTGATTGAATGAGCGTGAAATTTTACTGCCGCAATCCGCTGCAAAACGCAATATTGATATTCGCTCTGCATAAAGGCAGTGTTCAAGTTGATAAACTAAACATTACGTTTTAAACAATGATGTATAAAGACAGTGTTTGATGTTACGAGCAATAATTAACATTAGGTCCCTTCGATTAATCTGTTACAGCCGACAAGTTGCCGACGGGCTTTCCCGTCATCACCCAGGCGCCGTCGATGAAGGTCGTCGAGATAGACCATAATGCTCTGCTATCGTGCTCAGCGGTTGGCTCGCCGCCTCCCATCATATCATGGGTGAAGAACATGATGCCCATCGACACCTCCAATCAGAGATACACCGTCCTCGATTCTGGTAAGTTTAAAGTTTGTTTATGCGTTTTAAGATTTTTTTGATTCGTGGATTTTTTCTTAAAAATTGAAAGGTCGGAAGTAATTTAGTGTCTTGAAAGAATCTAGTTTTTAGAATAAGATCGAATGTAAGAACAATTTATAACTTTTTGACTTTACATTCTTTTAAATTTTAGTATTTTACTTTGTTAGTATATATTTTCGGGCTATAAAAAATGTATAAAATTTCCTGGAAAATCTATTATTTAGAGAGATATATTGCATCGACTCGATTCTATCCATTGTATTGAATTCTCACGACGTATAGACTCCATTTGATGGCAAAATTCCAAAAAATTTGATATATTAGACTCTCAAGAAAATGAATAAGTAAATACCCGTAGATTTGAAATAGAATTTTCCGATAAAGAACGTAAAAGCTATAAATCCCTTTGCCACTTTATATTTTACTATTTTCCATAAGAAAAATGCGCGGCGTCTTTTTTATTCTTATAACTATGAAAGATTCATGAGACATAGAATGAACATTGACACGTAAAAAAAATCTGTTCGTTTATTAACTAAACGGGATTAGGTCCTTTGACATAAGGAAAACAAATGCATTATAAAACACTGAAACATATATTAGTTTGTTTATAAAAAGATTTCGCAAGCTAACGTGCACTCGTGATTAAAAGTGAAAACACGACTCCGTGAATCTCGTAGTTGATCAATCAAAGTACGCGCAGTTCCCAATAACACAGCAGCTAATACGAGCGTAACCAAAGAACTCATCGCGATGATTTATACGAATTCTTTTTTTCAAAATAAATTATTAAAAGTACTGTTCTGAATATTCCTACTTTATTACCAGAGTCTCAACCAACCTATTAATTTGCACGGATCTCTATTGTAAACCAAATCCATCATAAACCGTCCCCGTGTCTTCATTACTGAAATTAAATTTATCCATACTTACCCCCATAAAAGAATGTCAATCTACGAAATTAAACTCACGTGACAAAAGCCGCGCGGGACAAAAAGGAATGTTCGCACAGCTGAGCCTTCGGCGCACCAGCCCGAGGCTTAAATCCATTACCGAGCACCCTAAAATTTCGCCTCCGCCAGCAACGAGCCAACAGCATAGCGTCTACATGATGTACGAAGAAAGATGAACAGATAACGGCTCATATCCAGCTTAGGGAGGAAATCGAGCGTCGCCGGGCCTACGCTCGACTAAGTCACTGTCAAGCCGTACGACAGAGCGTTGATGGAGTGGTCATGCAATACCGGCGACGCAAGGGCGCGGCTGCTGCTCTCTCGCGGTATATATACCTGCGCTTACGCGCGCGCCTGTGTACCTAAGCAGAAGGCATTTGAGTATATATATGTACGCGCTCCGGCGCGTATCTATATTGATATATACGGCCACTCACGTACGAGCATTCCCCCCACCTCTCCCCCGCCGCTTATATACATTATATCCTCGCATTACCGGTGCCCGGCGCGCACCTGCATCGTCAAGTGGATAGGTGCAGTCTCTATATGTCCTCTCTCTCTCTCTGCCCTGTGCTCGAGGGGAGGCGCGCAGAGAGCTTGCAGTACGCCTCGTGCAATTGTGATGTGATATTTCGAAGATGCTGGCTTTTCTGGGATATTGCGATGAAGGCCAGGCTGGGTTGGCTTTTGGATAGTGTAGAGGGAAAAATAGTTTAATGATTCTATTTGTTTCTGGGTAAAAATTTGTTTGGTGAAAATTACTTAGGCCCAGTCGTTTTTTAGTCGATCCTAACTAGGACTAAGTAACAGCTTTGATTGGAATAGTTAAATGACTTAATAAGTTTTCTATTTTGGTGACTATTAAATTCTAAATGTTTTAATAACTACCTATAAAATCAAGCTTTTACGTTCTTTGAACGGCATCAGCTTGGGTTTTAGAATAGGATACTTTTCCATGCCATAAAACAACACCGTACAATTTCATTTTATTCCCTTGCCTGTAAATGAAGATACAAAAGCCTTCAAACACGAAAATAAGCCAGCAATGATTAGCCCCAGCTCTCCTCTCATTTAATTCAGTCGCTCGTAGACTCCATAATCCTTACAGGCTGTCTTCTTTTTTATCGCCTCGCTGCCAGCCTCCAGGAGAAAATTGTTTCTCCAAATCGAAGGATCGTTCGGCCATATCCGAGCCGTAAGGTTTTATGATTTCTGGAAAATCGTCGCGTGCGCCTCGTACAACAATGAGGAGGGTAAAGCCGGCTCGCCTTTATAACCGACAAAATGAATCGTAAACGATCCCGCGCATCGAACTTTCCCCCCCGACGACGATGATTTTCTCGCTGCCGGAGTCGTTCACGGGAAAACAGTTTCCCTTTTTCTGCCGCGACACGAGCTCCGCGCGCGCATCTGAATCTGTAGATAAAAGCCTTTTTGTAATCGCGTGCGCGCAGCTGAGAATTCGTGGCTGTGCGTGCGACTACTTCCGCGTGTTGCTTTGCGAGGGGGCATTCTGAAAATTAAGTGATAAATCGCGCGTTCTAATGAACAAGAAGTATCGTGTTCTCTTCTAAAATACGCGTCCTAAATCTAGAGGAATATATCACTCGAAACGATGTCGTTAAAGAGATTACCTTGCTTAAATACGGATTTACAAGACTTTTACTTTATAAACACAGAAATTATTTATTTATTCAATTCTTTACGGCGCCTCACAAACGCACCCTTATTAATAATCAACCCGAAAATATTAACAAAGTTAACTAGTCCTAACGCAAGTATACATTCAAAATTATCCCAGCGCCCATATCTATACATCTCTCCCACAGCAAGATTACACCAGTGTTGTGCAGCGCGCGGTTAACGTTCACCCTTACTCCGCAGTGTTATGCCTTTCCTAGATCTCGCCTACACACAGGCGTTTACGCGGCTACGTGAAAATTTACACGGCAGCCTTTTCACGAGCGATCGCGCCTCCGCTTTACACGCGCCGAGTCACATTTTGTATTACCCCGCCGCCGCTGCCTTTACGACACGAGCAGTTTGCCGAATTACAGGCGCGTTAGGCCTCCGAGAGAGAGAGAGAGAGAAAAAAGAAGGGAGAAAGATGGAGCTGGCAGTCGTGTAAATTCGCGCGGGAGGGGACATAATGAATCGGTCCCCGGAACGGATTTCTGTAGTTTTTTCGGGAACGAGCCGGCTTAGGCGTGACAGGGACTGTACCAGTGCGCGCCTCGGTTTTATCCCGGCGCCCTAAAGAGCAGCCTGAGATATATCGGCGAGATTAAACCAGCCTGCTGCGTTATTGTTTTCGGGAAGAGATGGATAAGACGGCTTTTTTTTTCTCCGCCGTGTCATCAATTTCAAGGCTTGTTTTAGAAACTGCTCGTACACTCGGCTGGAACGAAAATACAGCCCGCGTTTGTTTGTATACAAGCTCGGCTGTTTTTCCAGCCCGTCGTTTTTTACTTTATTTATTTTCACGGCAATGGCAAAACAAACTGCCAAAAAGCTGGCAAAAAAGCTTGCGCCCCGAAAAACATCCATCCGCAGTCAGAGAAAAATCGAATCTCGAGCGTCGAAACGTGAGCCGCATTTGCCTGCCCTCCCCGACGTAAAAACGCGCCTTAGCCCGCTCGCACTCGTCAGCCGCTCGCGTGTCTCTTTCTTCGGCTTTGCCGCGCTCTTAATACGCGGCCCGCAAAAAAGCCGGCTGCGCGCGAACGACATGCAAACTTGCCGAGGGCGGAAATGAGCTGAAAGTAACTGCAGCGAGCGCGCGGGAGTAACTTTGGGCGCCGAATTCGCGCGCGAGCGAGCTACAAGCATCTGCTTTCAGCGCGATCTCGCGCGAAGCCCCCGGAGCGAGATATGCTATTCCTTTTTTCTAGCGTGCTTTCGCCCCCCCCCCTTTTTTGCGGCCGTTTGTTCGCTCTCTCGCTCGCTGGGTGTAACGGCTGTTTTCGGCCGCTGCTCCTTTGTTCGGCGAAGTTGGCCTGGTATGATCGGCTGGCCGTAATTGCTCGCTTTTTTTTTTATAGGCTCGCTATAAGCCTTTTAGGCTGGCGTTAGAGGTGGGTTTGGGAAGTGGAAGTGAAAGTTTAACTATTTGAAAATTTAAACAATTGAGGTTTAATTTCTAGTCTGTTGGAATATTGATATTTTTACCTGTAATTCCTTATTAACAGAAACAGTAATTTTGTCCAAAATTATGTAAGTTACTCTAAACAGTAGAGTGCATGAACTTCCGGTCACATATTTTGATAATACTTTGAAATTTGTCATTACGTATCAAAAATCGAAGTCTTACGATTAAACTCTATTTTAACAAAACCGTTTAATAAGAGATTATATTTGAAATTTGAATGACTTAGGCTAGATATGACCTCGATAAATCTCCAATAATTAAAATCAAAGTAGAGAAAGCAAGCTTCAATTTACTATTTTCAGAACTAAGAATTAGTAATCAAGAGCAAAGCTATCCGTGTTTAAAATTGAGCAACGAAAAGGCACTGATCACATATAAAATTCAGCAGATCGGAATTTAAATGATTTATGGTTTTCTTTTGTTGCTCAATTTTAAACAAGGATAACTTTGCTTCTAATTAATAATTCTCAATTATGAAAACGGCAAATTCAAGATTACTTCCTCTAATTTGATTTTAGTTGTTGGACATTTATTGAGAATATTTCTAGGCTAAGTTATTTATATTTTAAATATTAACTCTTTTCCACATTTTTCTTAAAATAAAATTAGATTTCGACTTTGCTCATTTTTTGGTACATAAATACTTCTGTTACAATAAATTTTAATTTTAATTTCTAGTATTTACAATTGAATATTGTCGCATTATTATATTATAATCTTAGTACAAAATCAAAAGTCCATAAAAATTCTATATTCAAAAGAATTATCTAAATTGAAATTTTCCTATTCATAATAGAAATAAAATTGGAATATTTCCCCTTTGTGAGCCTGAAATAAATATTTCTCTCGAATTATAAATACCTCAAAACATCATTAATCCAACCAATTAAACTCCCAAAAAACAACCATCCGAAAATAACTCCACAAAAATTAATCCACCACCCTTGCCCCCACCCTCCAAAAACCCAGAGCCCCATAAGCAACGCATCCGCGCTGGCGCTCGCTTTAAAACGAGAAATTAATTGTTCCACTTCTAAAGCGAGCGTCTCAGGCCCGGCGTCTCCGCTGCGAAAGTCACGTTTAAATATTCACCCCGAACTGAAATTATAGTCGCGAAAGAGAATTACGCCCTCAGCTGCGCTCGCCTCGGCTTGAAGTCCGCGCGCAGTTTACTCAGACGACGACGCCTGCAGGCCTGGAGGATCACCTCCGAGAAACTTGATACATATTCTCGAATTATATTCAACTCGGCGCGAAAGGAATAGGAGGGAGGGAGAGCTAAGGCGCCCGATCCCCGGCATAATTCCGCGCGCGCGCGACGTCGTAAGCATTTGTCGAAAGTTGCAAAACGCGCGGATATACGCGCCGAGCAACAGCGCTGGCACAGCGTCGCGCAGTTGTTTTTAAACGACTTGGACCGGAGCGAGTGAATTTCCCGGGGAAGTTTGAGAGGCCTGGGGACGGATAGGCAGCTCTTTGACTTTGCGAGCCGGCGCTGGAGAACTCGATGCGACGTGCTTGTTTTTTGACGCTGTTAATCTTTGATGTTTCACTTGGGACACGGGAACTATAAAAGGGAATCATTGTACGCTTGTGGAATAAGGAATATTGATGAAGTTGTTGCGTTAGTGGATAGTGGCTCTGAAGGTTATGAGGCTTGTATTGATAAATCGATGGTAGTTTGTCTTTATTAAACTCTTTTTAAAGTATTCAAGATTCGGAGTGAAAATGATTTATTCTTTGCATGTGTGTTTACCAAATTCCAGTTCACCTAGAAAGTTTTAACAAATCCATCAAGTTTTGTGATTTATTTTTTAAAGGTATTACAGGAGAAAGTAGCAAATAAAGCAGAAGCGAAGCTCGCTAGGGACTTGAAGCGAAGTGAAAAGATAAATCAAAAACTTTTTAAATTACGAAATGCAGTTTGTTGCTGTATAAGGTCAAAGTAATACCTCATAAATAATGTTGAGTCTTTGAGTATTAAAATTCAAATAAATGACTTCAGCTTTCTTTAAATAAAGTAATAAATTAATTTACCCGGACAAAAGCAACTTGAAAATTCTATTTCCACCCTTCCCTCCGCTCCAAAGAGCAACATTAATAACTAATTTAACTTTCAACCAAAACAAAGTCAAAGCCATCTTCTCCCCTCCCCTCTTAATAACGCATTTATATACCCTGAAAACCATACTCGTCCCTTTTAATGAACCCAAAACCCTCCGCATAGCCCTCCCGATTCTTAAAAGTGCTCAGTTTCGCCCAAATTGATTGTAGAGCTGAATTTTTGCGCTAAAAGCCCAGCCTCGAGTTATATCCCCTCAAGTCCCGAAGCTTTAAGGAAAACGAGGTCATTAAAGTGCCGCCAGACGACGCTGAAATAAATGCCGAGGCAAGATGCTACCTTAGAAGGTACGCGTTACTCGATATATATCCTGTCCGAACCTAGCGGCGTATCGCGTTGCTCATTTTGCAACGCCCGATTAACGCATCGCGCAATAATTATCCCTTCGAGCTGAGCGAGAGAGAGAGAGAGAGAGAGAGAGAGAGAGAGAGAGAGAGAGAGAGAGAGCGGCTTGACTTATGGGAGAGGAGGCGCGCAGCGTCGCCTGGCAGGCGTTAATGGAGGGAATTAAGCTCGCACGCTCGTGAATTGATTCGTTTGTCGTTGACTTAGTTTGGGAGTGGGTGGGGGGGAGAGGGGAGGGGACGTTGACGTATTTTCGAAATTAGCCGGGGTGGTTGAACTCTTGGCTACATTTTGCTCCATTATACATGGATGTAAATGTTTCGGTGGAAATATTGGCTTAGTGAATTATGACGATGTGAGGCTCGGGAAGTAAATTAATGCAGGAGTAATTAAAGTTTTGAATAAATAACTGTACCATTAAAGTTCGTTGAACAAAATAAACGGGTTCGATGAAAGCTTATTAGAATTGAAAACTGTATTTAAATTTGAATTTTACATATTAAATTGTGATTGAATTACACGTCGCGTTAATGTTTGCTTTTCAATGCTAAAATAAATCAATAAAATTTCTCGAAATATTATTAAGACAATCAAGCCCCTTTTTAGCGAAATTTTAACTCTGACCTATGTACATAGAAATTACAGCCGCACTTTCAACTATTTCATGCCACGTACCAGACCCAAAAGCAAAAAAATCACTAAGATCCACGAACTATTAATAGTTTATCCTTGAATGCCTCCGCGCACCTGTACTCCAGATTCAAAAACGTCAGGCGTCGCTTATCCGGGCCGCTGTGGCAGGCAAAGTTCAGGCAAACTTCGCCGGCTCCCGGCAAGCTGAACTCCAGTTGATCGTCTCTGAGCTCGTCGCAGTCGATTCCCCAGATTTCCTGGGGCTCGTCGACCTGCCCGTCCCGATGAACTTTCACCACGTAATGAGATACCTGGCCGGACGTGTTGGCACAGACGAACTTGCCAGGCTTGCACTGGCGCGCCAGCAGTAAGAATGCGCCGTCCGCCAAGTTGTGCATCGCCACAAGCCCGATGATCTTGGATTTGAACGAGATGACGCTGTTCGTGATGTCGTTGCCTTGTGAATCGAATGTAGTGCAGTTAACGTAGTTTTGAGCTGATTTCAGTACTGTACAGGTGCTGAAGTATTCGCTGTCGGTTCTGGAAGTGAAGTGTATGATTTATTGATTTTATTCGTTAATATGGGTCTAGAAACAAATTTTTTAGAAGTCATGAATGATTTTTCAAGGATAGTTAAAGGATTAGTTAAATTTGTCTAAAAAGTATTCTTTGAAATTACGACAGAGTTATGAAAAAAGTGAGAAGTAAAAAATTTCAATCAATTTACAATCAATTTTCACATCATCTACTACATCAAACCGCTTTACCATTACACTGCTTAACTTCAATCAAACAACGGCCCATCGATTAACCGTTCAACTTGTCCAATTGAAAGCCTTTTGATCAGATCAAGATCGGATCAAACAATTTTCACAATAGAGTCTTATCGCATATCTCACTTACCTCGGCGGCGAATACGTGTACACTCTGTCCCGATGATCCACTAGCTCCTTAACGGCGCCGTGCCACGAGCTGACCAGCACCAGCTTATCAAAGCTTATCACAAAGTGACCCATTAAGGAGGTACCTGGTTTGGCTGGATAGACGCGCGGGTACCGGCTAGATCCAGTGGCAAATATAGCACTCGGCAGGTAGGAAGGCACTGGCCCATTGACTATCTTGCCATCGGTGTTGTGGGTCTGGCCCCAGAGCACCGGCCCCTGCAGGATCTTGTAATCGTAAAAGACGTCGAAGGTGTCCGTGTAGGGCACAAAGTGAGCAGTAGGTCTAGGATGATGCTTCAAGTGGTAGAGGCTGATTCGAGTCTCGACGGATTTCTGGCAGAGGGTCGTGCGGATCACGCGGAACTTTATGAGATATTCCGTGGGACCAGGTTCTTTTACGATAGACTCGTCGGCGTAGGAAAAGATAAAGCGCTCGCTGTCCAGCTGGACCAGCTGAAAGTGGTTGCCGATTCGTCTGTCCGGACCTTCGCTTTTTAGAATCACGTTGCAGGTTTTGTTGGCTATTACGTCGGTTGTGTTGAAAGTTTCGAGGATGATCGAACATTTTAGGTCTAGTCGGTAGATTCCAACTTCGCAGACAGCGTATATTAAACTGTTGTTTTTTATGGGTCTGTAGTCCATTATAACTTCTTTGTTGTAAAAAGTCTTCTTATCTTGTAAATACTGAGCTTGCACTGCGTGTGTATTTATCATGAAGCAGGAAATTAATATAGTAGATGTAGTGTACGTGAGAAGTAACATTGTTGAAGTTCTTGATTATTTGGTGCATCGGACAGTTTAATGATTTGCAAAACTGTAGGGAAAGAAGAATATTTTATTTATAGTAACAGTTAGGACGATCGATTTTTTTATTTTAAAACTATCTTTTTAAAATGAACAGCTTAAAAAGAGAGATAATTTTAAATTTTTCTAAAAATTTTTTTATTTACATAAGGTAAATGATAGATCAGTAAATTTTCATGATTCCTAGTTAGATACTGAAACACATACTATTACTTTTAAATGCGTACTACATATTTCTGTAATAATTACTAAAACAATGGCAGAATGTATATTATCTTAAACTATATTTATTTTAAAACTATGTCATAAAATCTTTATATGCAAAAAACAATTCATAACATTATAAAAAGTTTTCAGAATCTAAATATTTATATATTGCATAAAATATGACAGTATTTCTCTTTCACCACTTACAATTATACTTTTTTATGCTTAAAAGATAATGATATTCAATTAAGATTTATTTTTAAAATATTATTTTCATATTATTTTCACATAAATATAATTAATGAGAAAAAACTTTATTATTAACTATTTTATTACAAATACTTACAAAAATTATGCTCTCTGCGAATCATAAAAGATATCTACTCTTAACTGAATATTTCGTAGTGTAAAAAACTCCCAAGACAGCGTCATTTTTGTTATCGGCAATAAGTAAGTTGAGATGATTCGTAGCATTTTTATCTCCACTGGGAAAATTAATTATCACCTTACGTAAATCATCACTGATTTCAATACACATTATTTCAATACACATTATTTCAACAAAATTATAACTTACATAATTAATCTTAAAGTTATATTTCTAAAAACAATGTTTCTGAATATCGATGATAATCCATTTTAACTCAAACTTATAACTGTATTTTGTAAATATTGTATACTTACTGAGAACATACTAAATCATCTTTCTTTCCAATATTCTTTTATCTAACTGTTAAATTTCGTCACAAAAACACTGCACAATAAATTCTATTTACATTGATAAATTAAATTATTACAAGCATTCGAAGCGCTTTCACATCGGAGTTCTCAAATCACTCGCGCTTTTTCCAGCATCGTGAATTTTCCAATCCACAGTGTCTCTTGGAAAAATATTTCCTTTGCATCGGCAACGTAAACACATTATATTGCCGGCGTTGACGCTCGTAGGTCAAATTCTCTGCGAGCAGAAATAAAAGCTCTTTCCGACGGGCCGCGGTGAGCCAGAGAATATATTGAAACTTACGATAACGACGAGACTGATGCTTTGCTCTCTCTATCTCGTTTTGCTCTTGCTTTCTTCATACTTTTCACGCACATAAATTATGGTTACATAAATAAATCTATAGATAGAAGTATGCGAAAAAACGGGAATGATCTGTCGGAAAAAGTTTTTTTTTAAACAAATTTATTATAAAAATTAATAAAATACTTTAAAAATTTTGAATAATAAATAAAACAATGTAAAAATTTACCCAAACACAACCGAAACTTAAAATCAAGCCATAAAAAAGTTACAAACTTCCCTCCCGTCCGAAAATTCTTGCTCTCCTCGCTCCCTTACTTATCGCGAAAAATTCAAAGTTAGCTACAAGAAAACACTCGTGTCCCGACACAAAGCGAGAAGAAAGAAAAGGCGAAGGAGGACGCAGCGATGAAAAATGCCGGGACGAGCGAGTCGGCGGCACCGAATATCGCGAGATAGCCGCGAGGGAGGAGCCAAGGTTACACGCGCCCTCGTATGTATCTTCTCGGTGTAAACATATTTCCCGGCGGCTGTTTGTATTCTATTTGGACGCAAAACTCCGACGGCGCACTTCTTTATTTCGACTGCAGGCTCCCGCTCTCCTGTTTTCCGCATCCGTCTTTCTTTCTTCTCCTGCCTCAGCGCGCTTGTTTTCTTACGCTCGCACTGTGAGTTTTTTGAGATATTTATGGCCGCCCTCCGCGAGCTACCGCTTGTTTTTTTAAATATTCAATCAGATTAGGATACGATGTTTTCCTACTGTAATGGAACGTGTGCACTGTTGGGGCTTTTATAATTTATCGTGAATATTGGACGATAAATTTATTGTGGTGGGATTTTGGGTAAATTTTATTAATTTTTTGTTGACAGTTTAATGAATTTCATAATTTTTAAAATGAACGTTGATTTTGATAAAATATTTTTTACTTTACGAGTTTTAATGAAGATTGAACAAAAATTAAAAAACAATCCTCCGCAACAAAAAAAGAGAAATTAAATCTATATAGAAATAATAAAACAGCCATGTCATAGTACACATTGTAAAACAATCCCAGCATTAAAATCAGCCTTCCTCCTCGTCTCCAACTCAGCGCACACAAATCAAACTCCTAAAAGCTTCGACACTCCACTCAACAACATTCATGCGCAAACCCCATCGCTTTTCGATAAAGAGAAAGCAAGTAGCGCTCCCGCATAGCCCATACATTCGGCCTCCGCACATCTCGAACTCGAAAAAATGTCGAGTCAACTTAAAACTTTCCACTCTCCTTTTTCCAAACTCTCTTCACATCCAAAAGCTCGGCTGCTAGTGTGCTTAGCATTTGCCTTCTCCGGCAAACATAAGAAGAGATATTTCAATATTGGCGCGAGCAAATAGAGGCGCTTGTACATCATGAGCATATATACACGCTGTACTTCCATTTGTGTATACGCGAGCACGTACGTCGAGCTTCTTGCATGTGCTTGCATTTAGAGTGAGCGAGGAACTTTTTGGGGGCCGGCCTTCGTATAGGTATGCTGAAAGCGCGCCGCTTTTATTACGTGCCCGCGGATAAACACGGATTAATCTTGGGTTTACGGACGAGGTGGGAATGCGCTGGGGTTGAATAAGTAGATAATGACGGACTATGCTCGGACGAGCTGTATTGTTTGCCGTATATTTGTGAGATCGTTAGAATCTTTTTATTTTTACTCTTTTGTTCATTGAAATGATTATTTGTTTATTGGAAATTGGCGTCAGACAAGGTAGGTATTTTGTTTTGATAGAAAGAAGGTAGTTTATACTTTATTGATTAAAATAGTTCTTTTATAAGAGCAAAATGAACAGATACGAAATAAGCTATATGAGTTTACAGTTAATATATTTAATTAGGCTTGTTAAAGTAGATTATTTATAAATGGTGTTTTATAGTATCTTTCTTTTAGTCTTTAATATTTATGACATCTAAAATGAAAGGATACTGACAATATATTAATAATCATGATTTGAAAATAGCAAGTGCAGTGTAATTCTTATTTTTATCCAGATTGTATAAAAATTAAATCGTTAAACCAAAGTCTTCGAATTAGAATCAAGGCAGAAATTGGATTCTCAAGAAAGAACTATTTTAAAACAAAATTTTATTATATATAAAGTCTTTAAATAGGTCTTTTATGTAACTCTTGCTGCAGTAAAAAAAATTCTATTCTCCTTATTTTAGATCTACTAACTAAAATGGTTATCATACATGTAAATGTAGAAAATTTTCAACGGGGCAAACAATTTTAAATTAAAGAATTTATGTTTTAATCGCGCATATTGTTTAATTAGAAAAAGAGTTCTTTTAAAATCCAAGAATTTTTTTAAATTTTTGATTAATTTTAGTATTTAAGAGCTCATTTTTTTCATTAAAATTTGTTTACAATTTTATCTAGGAGTAATTTTTAAATAATTAATCTATAACTAGTAAGTAATTTTATTTATAAGTATAAAAAAGTATATAAAAAGTAATTTAATTTTATTTCTTAAAAACTATTCCATAATTCTATTCGAAAACATTGTAGATAATTAATAAAAAATATTCTTATGGTTATTTGTTTAAAATGGTTTGCCTTATACCTAAGTTAGTCTCCTTTTAAATGTACGATTATCAATCTTTTCAGATCTAAAAAGAATAGAATGTTTTTCTGATCGACTTATTTTATTGCAAAAGCCACCCTAACTAGAGTAGTTATTCCAAAAATTTGCGTAAATATTAAAAACATAATCAGATAATGGATCGTTCAAACGCAAAACGTCCACAAGAACGTCCCAACTTCGCCCTTTTCATTTCTCCACCAAAAAATCCCCCATTAAATCCCCAGCGTCATCCGCAAACAGCAATATCACTTACCGTGCCGTAGAAATTATCGAGTTTCAAACCCACTCTCTCTCTCTCTCCCTCTCTCTCTCTCTCTTTCTCTTTTTTTTTTGTCGTTCCACCCCTTTTACCGTTTTCACATTTTTCACTTTTCAGAGCCGGATCTTTCCGTCCTTCCTATTAATTTCTCGCTTGATCCCCGGGCGAGTGCGAAACGTACGAGTTTCATTAAATCCGAGTACGTTACGAGGGCTCATATCTGCCGTATAATTGTACTTCGGGCGGCTGCAGGGGCGCCGATTGGTCCTCAAAAAAATGTTAGGAAGGGCTTTGATTAAGTTTTTTTAATTAAGTCCAGGGGAAAGGGATAGCGCCCGGTACTTGGCCCAAGGGAGGGGATATCAAGCCCTGGATTAACGCATAAATTGCTAGGTGTAAATGTATAATGTTTTTTTTTGCGGTCGATGGTGGGCGGCGGCCCATAAATTTTTTGCCTAGGACGTTATAATCTCTTGATTGAAAGTATTAAAGGACTTTAGAGCCAAAAGTGAGTTAAAGCTTTTTCCCGACGAAATAATTAAAAATTAATTAAAAGCTATTTTTTTTAAGAAAATAGTTTTTGCAGTATTAGTGATTCAATTAGAATTCGTATATTCCGCTGAATAAAAATTCCTCTGCATTTAATAAAGTCGGAAAGTTATTTGTGCAAAGATGACATTAGTTACGGAGAACGGAATTTTCGCATAAATTTTTCCAAATGATGTTATTGCCGGGATCCCTTTATTTCTTTGATTGTGGAAACATTGGGCGACTGATGTAATAAGGTAAAAAGCATTTCTTGGAAGTATCGATATTTTTTTTGCTGCCCTAGCATGACATCAGTAGCGCGAGTATACTGAACTTATCTATAGGAGATCTGCGGTAAAAATGAAAGTAGAATAATATTGAACTTTGAAAGTTAAAAATATGGAAATGACACTTGCGACTCTGAAGTTTGATTGGATAATTTTAAATAGCCGGCTTTCATTAGAATATTCATAATCAACAAAATTGCAGAAAGTTAGGAACTATTTTTCACTAAAATCAAATTTATTATGCTAACGACTGCGGGAATTGAATAACTTTACATACTTAAAAGTTTAGTGTAAAAATGATATATTCAAAAAAATAACCGTAACCTTGATTAGTTGTAACTAAACAAGTAAAACCTTAACCTAAAATAATTACGAAATTTGTCAAATCTAAATAACCAACATTAAAAATCGCCCTTTTTCCACGTCAGTTATAAAAAGAGATCTACCTAAGTTAAATTTCACCAAAACTCCACACTTTTCGGCAAAAAATTAAACCACACACCCACCTACGTCAACCCCAGCGCAAAAATTAACGTCATCCTTACCATCAACTCTCCACCCAACCTTCCCTCCCACACAAAAGCCACACTTTCGCCAACGATTGTCCTGCGCTCGCGTGCCGCCTTATTAATAATTTATGAGCGCCGCTCGCACAGCCATTCCACGCGCGCTAAAACCCTTTTTTCATTCCCACGCGCGCGCGAGCCTGCAGTCTTTTTATCAATTATTTATGAGCCGATACACGCGCCCGCCGATGACTCGCTTTCTCTCTCTCTCGTTTAATTCCATTTTTCTCGCAGCGCCGACGGCGCCGCCGGCGACTCCTCCTACGGCCAATTCATTACGCGGCGCCTCGCAAGGGGATTAGAAGCCGTGTGAAAGGTTGCGGCAGCGCGACGTTACGTTGTCGTGTTATAGTGGCTTTTTTTTTTTGTTCGCTCGGCTGTTTTATCGGTACTCATCTTTCAGAGTGGTGGGCTTTTCACGTGGGATGTTAGAGCAAAGAGGGACAATGTTTGTCTTTGTTTTTGTATTTTATGGTTTTTATTGTCGGCTTGCCGTCGGTGTTTTAAGGAATAAGCTATGTAGTTTCATTATTTTCGAAGTATTCGGTTGCAGAGTAAAGTTTCGAACATGTTTGTATGCTAACTTCACTTTTTGATGGATGAAGATGCATGATGTCAGCGAAATTTTTTGGTATTTATTTAATTTTGAAGTGCAAACGCGAGCTTATTAAAAAATAAAGTAAACTTTGTTTATGAACTTGCATATGAATGATCATCATTTGTTGCGCTTGTACCTTATCAAATCATGCTGTAAAATTTGGATCATACAATTAAGTTTATAATCAGTATAATTATAATTTTTCACTTTTTGTCTGACCACACACTTCCGTTTCTACTTCATCGCTTAACTATAACCGCAAAGTACTAAACAAAATTCAATCAATAAATCCAGCGATCTTATTTTTAAAAACACACCCACCACTAATTTAACCCCTCAAAAACAACTCCACCAGCAACCGCCAAGAAAGCCCCTCTCTGAAAAACAACTAAAAACCAAATCAGCGACTAGCGCAGCGATAAGCCAGCCCCCGGCGTCCTGACTTGGCAGCGGGCGACGCACAGAGCGCGGAGCGTAGATGCGGGGGCCGCGATTATGTATTCCGATCATCGGGGCCGATACTGCAAGCGGTGATGGAGCGCTTTCCTTGCCGGCCGTTCCTGTTCCGCCGGCATCGCGGGGCCGGAATGCGCGTTTCTTATGCTGCCGACTGTTTCCGTGTGCGTATGTGCGGCGAAGGCGAGGAATGCGCTGATGGGTCGTTAGGGAGATCGTTAGCCGCGGAGTGATTTTGATGATTGATACCGATGTGGGTAATTAGAGGCTTGAGTGATTGTTATTGTTTTGTACTGTGTTTTTTAGTTTTTTATTTTTGGAAGGGCTGGGGGGGGGATGTTTTGGAAAGTCTAGGTGACTTTAATTTTAATAGTTAGTTTTTTTTTATTCTTTCGTAAAAGAGCACCTTAGTATTGTGAATTGCAAATATATGGTACTTATCCCTTTTTGAGTCACTTCACAATTTGGAAAAGAGAAAGTTTTTTTAAAGTTCTAAATGATGATAATATAAAAGCTCTCTCAAAAAATCGTGAATCTTTATAATATTATAACTCATTTTTATGAAAAAGATAACGTGCGGATTGAAAGTCTATACACAATTTCTAAGATACTTATTCCAGTTGTTTTGTTCTTTAACGCCAATGTAAACTGTTAGCCATGTCCTTTGGACGTCGGCTCTCGCTTCCCGTTTTTTCTTCTGCAAGCTCCATTTAGCCGTTATCTTATTCACAGGAGCCGACGCTTAAGTGCTAATCAACAAATTCCGAAGCCCCCCAACAAATCAAACTAAACACCCTTTACAAAGACCTGCCTCTTCACCCTTTCGACCCAACCCCTAGTAAACAATGAAAAAACACTACACCCCCTGACACACGCAGCATCGTACCAAGAGAGATCCGAGAAAATAGATTAGAGCGCGCGCAGAAAAAAAAGCAGACAAGCTCAGCGTACGGTTACAGAGCCGTGTTTGCACAGGCCTCTGTCTCCCTTGCAAGACGAGTGACGTCGACGGCGGCCAAGATAATCGTCGGTGCTATCGGCCAGGCAGCCTTCGCTCTCCTTGTTATCCGAGGCGCGGAGCTATCCTCTTTAGCGCAGCGCTGTTTTTGCGCTGAGCTCTTTTTCGAAATTTAGCGCTGAGCGAAGTAATTTAGTTCTCGGGAGGAGATAGCGTCAGCGAGCCTGAAACGCGGAGGGGCTGCTGAGGGCTGGGATGGAAGGTGATTTTTGAGCGATGAGAGGACGCTTGGCAGCTGTTCTTTGACGTGTTGGTTTTTCGAATTTTTAGTTGATGTTGTAATTAAGTTTTTGTATTTTATTTTTTTTTTTTTTTTTTTAAGAAAAATTGATGTTTATTTTATTGGTGATGATTTATTGGTTGTATAATTATCTAAAGAACTACATAGCAGGCGTAGGAGTATAATTGATTAATCTTTGTAGAATTAATTAAATTTCCAATCACTTCATAAAGTGTAATTTTTATCGAATCACACAAATGATTTTATCGAATTAAATACTCGAACATACGTAAAAATCATTAAAATTTCAATATTGTTTTCCATATTACTCAACAACTCGCCGGCATAAAGTCATTATCGACTCCCCGGCAAACGGACAAATGGCATTCAATATCAATCTCCCTCTCCCCTTGAGCCGCTTATCATCGCACTCAGCGCCATTAATATAATAACATCACAAGAGAGCGGGACAACGCGAGCAGAAAATCAAAGATCAGCGAGCAATCTCGCGCCCCACCCCCCTGTAACAACGTTATTAAACCGATCGAAACAAAACTTTTTTATCATCCCGCTGCTGTCCATTACATATACACATACACCGCGTTCCCGCAGCTAGCCGAGCTTTCCAGTCCCATTTTCATTTAAAAAGGATGATAATTCCGCTCTTTTGTGCCGGTTAAAGAGGGAGAAATGGAAAACGAGTCGAAGGGACGGTTCGCTTTTTTTTTTTTTTTTTTAAATGCGACGTCGTCGTTGCATTTATTTCCATGCCATTGACTCGGTGGGAGCGGCCCCTTTTTTCCATCTCGCGTGCCAATCTTTGCGAATCTTGCGACTTGGAAGACGGGGGGGAGTTAAACGGATGAGCGCGACGTTTCGATTTCTCTTTTTTCGGCGTTTATATATATTTAAATCAACTGCTAACGGCTGCGCGCTTGTTTGCTTGAATGGAGGAGATGAGGGGAGATTGTAATACGCACCTTCGCGCTGAGATTGAAGCGGGGAGATTGATTCGTTCCAGCCGGAAAGCTTTAAGTTTTTTCTGGAAATTTACGCTTTCGGCTGCCCCTTGATTTTTCATTCAAATCGGAGTTTTATGGATGGGTGTTGGTGCTGTCGTATAGTACGATTTTTTGAAAGTATTTGCAAATTTTGTTTACTATTGTAAGTCTAAAAATTGGATTGTTTTCTGTTTTTAGGATCGCTGCAGATCATGAATGCCGACTCGACGGATCAGGGCAAATACGAGTGCGTAGCGAGTAACTCCGTTGGCACCGAGTATTCAAAGTCCACCATGCTCTACGTTAAAAGTAAGTTTGAAAACTGATTTTTATTTTACTAATTTTACTATGCTTTTTATTAAATAACTAAAATTGATCAACATAAATAAGCGTTTTACCAGTTCTTTTTATCAAAGATAATGTACTACCAACATTTAAGATCTCAACGCACAAACAAGCATCGGCATTTTTTTTCGATGAAATCACCGATGCAAAACTAGCGTCGATCAATTAATTTTGCAAAGTAGTGCGTGGGTGGCTGCGCTGCATGCTCGTACCCACACGTAAAAGTTCTCGAGTCTCTATAATGTCGGATTGAACTTTTGGCCCAGTTCTCGCTCGGATGTCTCCTCGTGCATTGAAAATACATCGCTGTATTAACGGGAAGTGATTTGCAAAATACGCGTTGTACGCTATAAAATTGATAAAACGCCGGGGCATTTCAACTGCTCTGCCGCGCTTTATTGACAGCGCGGCAGCCCTAAAATTCGTTAAAACGGCTTGTGGTTTCCATTGTGATTGAAGAGCCTTTTCACAAAAAGCGTATGAAGTGCTTGAATGCAGTTTTTAATAAAAGAATCTCCATTATTTATTTCTAATTTGGAGATGAATATTTTTTTTTTTACTATTATTATTTAAACTGCGAATACGGGGATATATTTTACGCGAAAAAAGTTAATCGAAAATTACATGTTTTCAATATAAAAAATGCTTTGAATGTGCACGAAAACTGATCAATCAATCAAAAATAAATTTCGACTCAATAAGCGAATGCCTCCGTACTAAAAGTCATAATAATTTGAAAATTAATTAAAAATAAATATTTTCAGTATAATTTAACAACAATAAAAGCTTAATCATTTTCATCACCTACTTCCGATTCACTCACCCAAAGCTCCCTCAAATAAACCGCTAAATAATTCACCAGCTCGACATAAATTACCGGAGCCAACTTAAAAATCTCAATTCCTTGAAATATTCGACTAAACTCGCTCGTTTCAGTGCGTCGAGTGGCACCGCAGTTCTCGATCCCACCGAATCCAGTGAGCGAGGTGATGCTTGGCTCCTCGATAAACTTGACGTGCGTAGCGGTGGGTGCACCGATGCCCTACGTCAAATGGCGCAAGGAGCCGGCCACTGACCTGACGCCCGAAAATCTGATGCCACCGGTCGGCAAGAATGTGCTTCAGCTCAAGAACATCCAGGAGTCGGCGAACTACACCTGCATTGCCCACAGCGAGCTTGGAGTCATCAATATGACCACTTTGGTCAAAGTTCACTGTAAGTTTATTTTTCGTGATTGATTTTGTTACATTTATGATTCTTAGAACTTTTGATATTGTTTGGGTTTTTATAAAATCATCAAATTTTCAAAGAATTTTGAAAATATTTTATGATCTATAAAATGATGTTTTTATATGAAAATTGAGTCAATGAAAGGGAAAAATATTATTGATAGTTGAAAATTTACAATAAAAAACATCACAAAGTATTTCCTTAATATTTATCCATAGAAAGCCATACCGCATAAAACTTAAAACTCTCATCCCAATCCAGCTCGTCCCCAAAACAATATCGGCACCTAACAATAGCCCCACTTTCCCCCGCACATCCCGCAACACAGCCCCGTATCGGCCAAGCTAATTAGCCCTCGTATCTCCATCACGCAGCGCTGCCCCTCGCCCCGGAGAACGTGCAGGTCTCGGAAATCACGGCCACCTCGGTGAAGCTGACCTGGTCCTACAAGGGCCCGGACGAGCTCGCCTATTACGTGATCCAGCACAAGCCGAAGCTCGCCTCCCAGGCCTACGCCGAAATATCCGGCATCACCACCATGTACTATCAGGTGCGCAGCCTCAGCCCTTACACCGAGTACGAGTTCTTCGTCATCGCGGTCAACGACATCGGACGAGGACCGCCCAGTCAGTCTGTGCACGTCACCACCGGCGAGACAAGTCAGTATTCCTTGGATTTTTCTTACTTTTCTTTTTGAGCTTAGGATAAGGGTTGGGTTAGGTTAAGGTTTTTTTTTTTATTAAGTTTGTCAATGTGGGAAAAATGTTTTGTGAAGTTTTGGCAAGTATATATAGGTGAAGGTGCTATTGAAGTAGTTGTTAATTTATGGTGTGAATGGCTTTAAATATAGCTTTTAAAGATTTTGAAAACTTTTCTTGTAAATTTGTATGTTTTTAAAAATTCTACTGTTACCTATACCAGAGTAAAAATAGTATTAATCAGGCCTAATCATTGCAATTCGGATAAGGTCCTAAATCGGTTGTTCCAAGGGCCTATTTCATTTTCTATTGGGATAGCTTCAAACATTTTTTTTCTTTCAAATAGAAAGCCATATTTTGAATAAACATCTGATTATTTGCAGCTACAATTTGGTGTGAAAATTATTACAAGATTAAATTCAATGCTACTTTTAATTATTACAAAACATTTTTTCATGTACACGTTTTGTTATAATTTTAATTAAATATTACATAATGTTGTATTATATTAAACGTTATTGAGATTTTCTTAATTTCAGCATTATTATTTAATCGAGAATCAAAAAATTATGAGATAATGTAAACTCTTTTGTCCAGAATTATAAATAGAATATTAGTTATCATTTTCTGATTATTTTGGAAAATCACCACTACTGTATAGTATATCCAAAAGCTCATCAAGATTTCCAAAATGTTTTAGTGAATTTTAATGTTGGTTTTGTTCTCGATCAAATAAGCGAATTATGACTCGAAATACATTTGCAAATGAACATTTGTTACATCTGGATATAATATACGAAGTAACAAAAACTTCATCATCATGATACACGAACTCGTCAACGCATCATTGTCGCGAAAACAAAAAACGAGTCGTAAGAACGAAGTAGATTTTGTTTTTGCACCTAGCTAGTATTTTTTTGCACTAAATAAAAAAATAAAATATTTTTGAAACGGTTTTTGAGGAGAAATTTTTGTATTTTTTTTCATGCCGTCCATCGCGACCACGATTTCATACTACATGTAAGTGACCTACTGCTATAAAAATATTTTTGTAGTCTACCAAAAGCACTTTTTTCACACTTTTTCTCCTTTTACACTGTTTTTTCTGTCACTCCTTTTTCTATTTTCTGTGTGAATTTTATGCTACTTTTTTGACTTTTTGTCTCTTTTCTCTCTTTTGTATTCGCGTATTTTTTGTCGGTTCGAGAAAAATAGTATTTTTCGTGTCGACGACTTTCGAATTACAATAAATTTGTATCACCAACTGCACCATTTTCTTCCTCGACTCTTAGAGCACCTTAAATTCACCACACTGGGAGAAGATTTAGCCAGGTTGATACTTAAATATTTAAAAGTAGTACTTTCCTAATTTAAAGTGATAACAATTATTTTTTATTTTAAATTAAAAAATTACGTATTATCTGCAATTAGCTATCAATCTGACTAAATTATTATCTAGTTTTAGTGACAAGATTAGTAAATTTTTTATTAAAATGACTAAAATAAAATATAGGCAGTCATTTTAACTAAAAAAAATAAAAATATGTATATACCTCTTCTCTCGGTGCAACGCCTGTGTAAGTACGAACGAGAACTTCGACATAAAGATACGTGACGCTCGTTCGTGTTTTCACGAGCACTCAAAATGCACTACAGTCGAGTGAACCATAAATAATCAATTGAACTTTTCTATATAGCGGAATCAACAAATGGAGGCGCCAGTAAGTCAAAGTCACGTACTAAGAGTGCCGTAGTGATTTTGTTTATTTTTTTCACTACACTATTAAAAAAGGTCAGATAGGAAGTTTTCAAAGAGCGAACTGATTACTATAACAAAATGTTTAAAAACTACCCATATTTCTATCAGACCTTTTGACATGAGTTTTTAGATGAGTTATGTGTGTGGCACAACGTAGATCCATAGAAACACCAAAGAAAATTTAATTCTTCGTTTTTTATTTACACTTTTTAATAACACGTTTTACCTGATTTTATTTTACTTGTAATTTTCAATTTTTTGTAAGTTTTGATTTTTATTTGAATGTAGGTAAAACTAACTGTATTATTATTATTTTTATCCTTGTTAATCCCAACGTTTCTAGCAGATTGGATATTAGTGAATAATCTCATTACGACGTCAGAATAATGCTAAAGAAAGAACTTTTCTTGTCGTTTTACAGAACCAGGTACCGCTCCACGTCGAGTGCAAGTTCGTCCACTGAGTTCGACCACAATGGTTATTCAGTGGGACGAACCAGAGACTCCTAATGGACAAGTAACGGTTAGTATACCTTGGTAATTTTTAACAAACTCGATTGTTCAAGGAAGTAGCTCAATGCCTTTAAATATTTTTTAAATATTTTATTACTTACGTTCTCAGAAGCGGTACTCGATCTATATTCAAACTACTGAAAATTGCAGTTTTTAAATATAATATATGATAAAAACTTTTAGTATTTTGTATACTTTGTTAAAGTAATAGTACAAACTTTTGTACAATCAATAAACTGCAGGTAAAATTCCTTAAAATTCATCTTTTAAACACAAAAACAATTACATGAAAAATTTCCATTTTTTTTTTTTTTTTTAACAATATGCAGCAAATTTTTATTTTTTGTACTATACTTATGCAATATTAATTTATTGATTTTTGTACTTATATGATTCTACGAAATTGCGCGTATGTTCAAGTATTTCCAATAGCTCACAATTTTAAGAATTCTTGATTTCTGAAGTATAGAAAAATATGTAAATTTGCATTAAAAGTCATGAAAATCTTTTCACATAATCTTCACTCAGAATTATAATCGGAAACAAATCTTTCTTAAAAAAGAAAAAAACAAACCTCCACTTATAATTCGAAACAAACCCACAGGGCTACAAGGTGTACTACACGAAGGATCCGAACGAGCCGATGTCGAACTGGCAGTTCCAGACGGTCGACAACAACCAGCTGACGACGATCTCCGATCTGACTGCCCACGTGATCTACACAATCCGAGTGCAGGCGTTGACGAGCGTCGGTCCTGGACCTCTGAGCAATCCCGTGCAAATAAAGACGCAGCAGGGCGTGCCGAGCCAGCCGGAGATGCTCACCGCCGTCGACATCGGCGAAACGAAGGTAACACTCAAGTGGAAAAAGCCGACGATCAGCGCTGAGAACATCCTTAGCTATCAGCTGTACTGGAACGATACTTACGCGCAGGTGGGTCTGAATTTTCGTAAATATGGCTAGCAAGATAAAAAATAATGTATAAGTAGCAATTTTTAGTGTAGTAAAATATTGCGTTAATATTATTTCGCTATTGTATATACAGAGTCTCATTAATTAGTCAATAATCCGCGAAAACCACTTGATTGTTGCAGGAAAAGCACAGTCGGAAGATCCCAGTAACGGACAACTACACTCTGACGGGTCTCTACCCCAACACGCTGTACTACGTATGGCTGGCGGCGCGCACCCAGCGCGGCGAAGGTGCCACGACCATCCCTCTGCCGGTTCGCACGAAGCAGTACGGTAAGCAAAGCACAGCCTGGAGGCAAAGCGCGCACGTGCCGGTGTGTGTGTGTGCCGGTGATCGGTCCTCGTTTAGCCTTCCCCCCGACATCAAGGGGATGAACGAGGGCCGCCATCCCCGCGCGCCTATCGCACCGGCGCGCCGCGCCGGCAGGTAGGAAATGCTAAAAGAAAGAGAATACAAAATAACAGAGCTTAAACTTGCTGAGAGCTTCTGCTTAACTAACTTACTTACTTACACACGTAAAGATCATTTATTACTTATGCAGTAATGAGAGCTCCCCGTAAAATTTAGATGAACATACTTTGCTCTGTGTAATACATTTGGGGATAAGATTTTTTAGAAGGCCACTTTTTGGTAGTTTTACAATTTGTTGTAGTATGTAAAACCTTTGTATATTTTCTTGAAAGGGGAGATGAATTTGAAGAAATTGTGATCACGAGTAAATCGGAGCACAAGTTTGGCAAGATTTTTTATGATACAAAAGTGTGGGAGAGTGAGAATGATTGCATGCCTTGCAAAAGAAAAAGCCGTTTTTGGATGCCACTTTATATATAAATATCTATATATACGTACATATCATACATATAAATTGCACTATAAGCACTGCATCAATATATATATATGTGTGCATTTTGGGCACCTCTTTTTCATTCTTAATTAAAGAAAAGGATCCTTCTACCCTTTTCGTACTCTTTTTTCTTTTTGGTTTGTCTAAAGAAATATATTATTAGTTTAATTATGAAACCTATTTCCAGTTTTTATTTTAATTATTGTTTCGTCGACTTTTCTTGTGACAGTTGCAAACGTTTTAGCCTTTTTCTAGGGCTAAAAAGATTTACGGCTTGTTGCTATTATTTTTTGTTTGAGGGTTGGAATTTGGTCTTCAAAATAAATATGGTCTTTGTAAAACTCCAAAACATGGTGCCACTGCATATAGTCAATTTTCACCGTATATTTCTTTGAAAAATCAACTTTTAAATCTTATATTATTTTTGTCTAACTTTTCAAATCTGAAAATATTTGTCAAAAAAAAAAGAAAAAATAAATTCTACACAATATACAAAACTATTTGCAAATACATAAATATTCAAATTATTTTAAAACTTGAAAAAAGCAATATACAGTGAAAATAACTATCTACAAAAAGGGGGTGTAAAAGTCAAATATAAATACCGCTTCTAACGTACCTATTTGAGGTCCTTAACTTTCTGTTTTTGGTATTCGAAAAACTTTAAAAAACATAGAGAATATACTAACAAGAAGAGTATCACGCCTCTAGGAAATCGATTTTGATAAGACTTTCTGAAATTTCTCCTGGTATCTGAAAATAAAACCAGTATTCATAATGTGTTTCAGTGATCTTTTGTTTTTAAGATACGAGCTATTATGTTCTGAATAAACCCTACTAATATCACAAAGTTAAAGCGTAAAAAAAAATAAATATAAATGAATCTGATATGAAAATGAACGAAATTTGAATGTACCATTCATCACTATTTTGTTTTGTATAAACTTTAATCTATTTTTTTTTTATTGATCATTTAAAACCTTAAAAGAGGCTTAAATATTAAAATATCAACAATTAGCATTTTTTTAACTTTGACCTATTTTAAATACAGAAAAGGTATTAATACATGCGTAGTCAAAATTTAAAAATATTATAAACTTTTATAACTAAAATAAAATCTCTTTTATAATTCTATTTATAGTTCCTTTTTCATTTAATTTTTTTGAAAATGTATTAAGAAGAAAATGTACTCTTGTGAGCGAATTAGAACTAGAGCACAATTGACATTTAATTTTTATTTACGAAAAATAGAAATCCAGTACTTGCCACATCAAAACTTTTTTCCCGGATAAGTGATAATCTTCTTGTAAATTATTCCATCCCAAAGCACTACCTAGTTAAAAAAAAAAGAAAACCTAGAGTATTTAGTAATAATCGACTTGCACACCCCCTTGACCCATCAAAATTCTACAAAAAATCTCATTAAGATGAGATTTGGGTGGGCTTTTCTTTTCTTTTCTTCGTTTCTTCTCTCGTCTATCCACCTATTTGCCTACTTCTTTCGGTTTTTGGGAGCTACGTTTGTTTCTTTATCTCTCTCTCTCCACCCAAAAACCCGAGGATCCCCCTATAATCGAGTGTTATACAGTCCCCGGGGCTCCGCCTCGCAATGTAACCGCCGAAGCGATCAGCCCGACCTCGATCCTGGTCAAATGGGAGCCGCCGCCGGTCGAACGCTCGAACGGACAGATCATTTACTACAGGCTGCATTACGTGGAGAAAGGCCGCTCTGACTCCGAGGCCGCCTACGTAAAGCACAACAACACGGAAATCGTGTTGGACGAACTGAAAAAATGGACCGAGTACAGGATCTGGGTAGTGGCGGGGACGAGCGTCGGCGACGGCCCGCCCAGCTACCCCATTGTCGTGCGAACACACGAAGACGGTATGTATCCTATCAATTCACACACCTATTGAGACACTGTTCATTTTTTTTTCTCTCCCAAAGTCACGATTTTCGCACGTGACAATGCGGACCGCGATGACTCTCGACTCGGCTGGAAATCATTGATTGGACTAATACAGAATATAGAATTGATTTTGTTTTTAGGTAGTATTAAAATTTACAAAATATCTTTTACTACGATTTTTTGTATTAAATTAAAATAACTAGGTAACTAAAAATCCAATGTTTTTGGTATTTTGCGAAATAGACAGCCCGCAAATTAAAATCGAAAATGTTTTATAAAACAATATTTTGTTATTATTTAACTTTACATCGATATCCAATATTATTTAAGCTAATTAATTACTTATTTGAAATAAATTGAATATTTTTTATGAAAAAATTAAATTTACTCTTTTAATTGAATATATTTTAAGTATAAATTTAATACCAGAATATGCGTACACCATATCAATATGCATCTTTTATTTTATGATAAAATTAATTTCTCTTGAGCTCTTATTTGTATAAAATTTCAAACGTGTTAGCTAAGTATTGGATTTCCATTCGAGAAAGAGTCTCAAAAATCAAATATATGATTAAAATTAAACGATATAATAAAAGAGCCAAAAATATAAAAGCCCGCCAAAAATCCGACTGACGCTGCAATGCGCGCGGTTTTTCCAGTGTGAGACGATATAGACCACAGCAACGATAAAAGATTTTCTCGACCCGGTAACGATAACTATTAATGTATATTTCTACACTTTCGATTTCAGATTCCGAATAAATATCTTTGCAACAACCTTTCTTCCTTCAATCTTCAAACTCAAATGACCGTACTCTCTCCTACGACTTTGTATTTTATTTTTTCATGTTTCTGTGTTGATTTTCATTTAAGTTTTATATATATTTATTAATTTTTTTATTTTTTGTAATTTGTATTTGCCTGTCGTATGAAAATTAGTAGAGTATATTATAATAAAATTTTTTATTTCTTATTGCGTTATTACGATTGTTTAGTAAAAAATAACGAAAAATGATCCATAAAACTGAAGATTTGCAGAGAAACTTTAAAAATTTTTACTCTTTTTGATTTTTTACTGCGCAATTATTTTTGAGCGCATATTTTTTGTATACATAAAAAAACAAACTTTTTTATTGAAAGTAAACGTCTCGACGAAAAAAAATACGTTGGCCTTGAATTTTTTTGGCTGGCGAAATTTTATATTTTTGGAATTTTTGCGCTGATATCCCTACAAATTTTTGTCCCCCCGAAAAAAAACTTTTTTGCAGGTTTTATGCAGCCATGGATTTTTGTTGTCGCTGATAATAATTTTTTGAATTCAGCGACATGCGCAATTAATATATAAAACAATATTTTTGATAAATATTTTTTCAGGAATTATTTATATAATATTGAAATTTTTCATGCCAACGAAGATGATTTTTCACTGATGACTAAAATAATTACAATTATAATAATATTAATGATAAACGACTCTCTCTCTTTTTAAAAAATGACGATTTTTTTAATTAATATTGAACAAAAAATGATTTTTTTAACACGTTTACTAATCAATCTAACGTTTTTTCATTAATGTGATTTCACGAATTTTTTTCTTCCCTTTTTTTAAAGCATTTACAGGAGGACGATCCAGGTTTTGATAATAAAAAGCAACTAGTACTTAAGAATATCATATACTCACACTACTCTATAACATCCTATCTCGCAATAAACTCGTTTTCATTACTCTATTTTTTTTCTCATCTCATGTCTCTCGTGATCCTTTTTCTCTATATTTCTTCTTTTCGTTCCGTTTTTATTCACTTCTATGCCACGTGTAATAAAATTCTAGAAGATTAAAAAAAGAACGGGCTGTCTCTCTTTACTTTTTGCTGTCAATCTGCGATTCTGAGAGAATGCTGATTCTCCCGTTTTCTTTCTTTCTAAACATAAGGAAAGAACGGAAAAACAAAATTTTTGGTTAAAATGAATAAACAACAAAATTTGACTTTGACTGAAAGTAGACAGCCCGCATTGTACAAATTAATTCATATACTTTCCAATTCTTATCTGCTTATATTTACATAGCATTACTACACGCGTATGTCAATAAAACACTCATGAACACAAATATACAAATATATTATATATAATATATTTCAAAGCACTTAAATCTATTCTTTTTTTTCTATAACTATATATATTACTATATAATATTATATATATTTCTATATTTCTCAGATAAGGCTCTTCTGTCTTTAGTTGAAGGTTTAGTTTCTATCGTTTGCACATGTTTAGAGCATGCTAAAAAAAACTTCGTTTATTTAATTATCATTCCCTCGGTCCACCACAATCCAGTTTATTTATGGATTAAATTAAAAAGTTTTCAGTGATCCTTGATTTCCTTTTTCTCTCCAGAAAATTCCTCTGAATTCCTTCGATGAACCGACGTTGCCAAAGTTTTGCCGAGTCTACGCTTCCTGCAGCCTTCCAGTCCTCCTCATTATTTGATTATTTAATTTAAACTATTTAAATGTGTAATGAATGGCATGCCGATGCATGAAAGTACATTATTTTAAAGTTATATTTTATAAAATAAATTTTTTTTACTGCACTGCTCCCTCTCACTCTGCACAAATACCCAATATCCTCTCCTTTCCTAATCACGATTTTTTAAATTTTCTATTTTATCTCTACTGCAGAGTAAAATATTTTCGACGAATAATTCGATTCATCGAAAATATATGGGATCCATGCCCAACTCTTACGCAGGAGAGCTAAAATTTATATTAGGTATTTACGAAAAATGTATGAATAAATATTTCAATTCAAAGCAAAATTAATAAAATAAAAGATTCTTCGTAAGTATCAATGCACAATGCACTGCACCGCACTGCACAATTTTTATTTCTCAAAAATTGCACCGCACAATCAACGGAATTTTAATCGAGAATTGCGCGCGTCTTTCAGCCCTCCTCTCAGCTATCGAGTGACGCGGCATCTTCGTAATTAGCGAAATTACGAACTCAAATGTATAATTAGCACTCCGAGGCGCGCGCTCGCTAGCCCAGCGGCGCTCTCCGAATCGTCAGCCAAACTTCCGGCATAAAGTTTCGGCCGACGACGACGACGACGACGACAACGAAGACGTTTTGGCTTTGCGTGCCTCGGAAATATTGAAAATCAAATCAAACCCGGAATTCTCCGCTGGAGGGTTGAAAGGCGCGCGAGAGCGTGCACCCTTTATTCTCTTCTCACGGGTGTACCTTTCTATAAATAATTATATATATATACGCACAATGCACTGTATATCTTGTTTTCGTCTCTCTCAGAACGGTCTCTGTGTATATACGCTGCGGCTTCTCCATTACTTCGAAGTGCACAGCGAGCATCGCAGCGCGAGCTCCCGCGTTTGTTTATGACTTTTGCGCGAGCTCCGCCTGCGATTAATTACCGGAATTTTCATTAGAGGAGAGATAGAGAGAGAGGGGGAGAAGAGAGGGAGAAGCGCGGGAGCCGAGTAGACGCTTAGAGTTTCTTAAGTAAAATGGAAAAGTTGGCAATTTTTGCGAGCAAGTTAAATGAAAGTTATGCATTTCGGATGAATCGGCTACATTAGTAATTAATACGATAAATAACTAACTGATAGCCGCGCTTTAGCCTTCTCGAGATAAGAATTGAATCTAAATCTTTAAACTAGCCCGCGCAAACTGTATTACGGCAAAAGTATATAAAGCTGTACATTATCTTTGGACTTTATCCATGTTTCTTTGTTGATAAAATAAAAGCTCATAAAAAATTCAGCGCTACTCTCGCAAAAAGGCAGCGCTCTCTCCCGAGCTCCGATGAAACTGTAAACGTACTAGTCCTCCTCTCGTCCGAATAATAAATTCCGGGAACAACAGAAGCGCAGTGCGCGCGTGCATCTCGAAATAAGGGCAAAAAAGCAGCTCGTTCACACACAGAGCCGGAGAAACGTCTTATCCCCCTCCCACTGACTTCCGTTTTCCTTTCCGAGTAATCCGATACACACGTGTAACCCAGCCTCTCTCTCTCTCCTTCCACCCGAGAAAAGTAGACTCGGCGAGCACGGCACGCAGCAACCGTTGTACAACCGGCGCACATTTTATCTATATATATATAAAAAAAAAGCATACAGTCGACTCACGACGTGGAAAGCACCGCCTCTTTTAAAAGCACCCACATGTCACCCTTTGTATATCGTGTAAGCTCGCACTTTGTGAAGCACCAGTTTTTGCCACTGCAATTTTGTCTTATCGATAAATTTATTATATTATGCAATAAGTCACTCTAATTGTATTTATATATACTGCACAATGTCGTTTATTGAAGCGCACCAAATATTGTCACGTGCAGTCGAACGATCATGATGATGATATTTTCACCTATGAAAATAAGGTCACTGTCAGTCGATTTGTTCTTAGAGTAACACCGTGATTGAGGCACAAGTATTTTTTTTTTTTGTATTATTCACCATGAGTATATTTCACGTTTTCGGGCACTTTCGCACCGCACGCGTATAATCAAGTGAGTCGGACCAAGGAACTTCTTGTTTTTCTTTTTTTTAAATAAACTAACAAAATGATCTCTTATGTATAATTTTACATGCATAAGAAACGTTAAATTTAAATTTTTCCAATATTAAAACCTTTTTAAATCCACAACTAGAAATAAATTTGACATTCGAACGGAAAATCAATCGGCGCGGTTTCCAAATAAACCGACGCGAGCTCTAAAACTACTCGACTGAGGCGCGCGCGCTCGCGCGCCTGCGACGAGCATTTGGAGAAAATACACATGTACATATGCAAGGGAAGTTCCGTGAGCCGACTCGCCTCTTACGCCTGCACAAATATCTTTATATAAAATCACGAGCATAAAATCTAAGAGCACATATTTCTCGATATATATGTATATCTTCACCAATATTCACGCCTATATATCTGTAAAAGCCGTACTATATATGAAACGCACCCACGTCTCTCGTGCCTAGCACCAGTGCAAAGAAAAAAAATAAAGCAAGCACTATACAGCACCCTTTTTTTGGATTTGTTTATTCGAAGAATATGAGCAAAGAAATGCAGCACAGCAGCACCTGCACTCCACGTGTGTGTGCATGTTTGAGGCCGCGTTTGTCCGTTCTGATTTTGCCCAATGAAATAAAAAAGATGAGAGTCAAATATCAGGCCGGACGCGCGGATGAGAGAATGAGAGGAGTGAAAGTTATAACACTGGTATAAATGAGTGCGTGATGAGGATGCGTTTTGGGTGCAGTGGTTTAATTATGGTGGTAAAAAAAATGCAGGATACAGGATCAAGCGCATATTTTTGACGGGATACGTTTTACCTCGTCGTCGGCTGGTAAGTTTACTTGTTATAGCTTTTTTATATGAAGGTTTTTTTATATATTTAATAACTTAAGTGAAGATTAAAAGGAATATGTTTTAGTAAGAATAACTTTTGATTTACTGGGATGAAGTAAGTTTTGAAAATTCATTTTATTTTCATCAAAAATGATGTTTGTGACTATAATACAATATTTTTTGTTTACAAGATCATTCCAGGTTAATATTTTTCGAATAATAAAATAGGGAATCTAATAAACTGATAAGAAGTTGTATTAAAATTTTTATATCTTGTATCTTTTTTTTATCTTGCAATACTTACGACTTTTATACTTTTTCCATAAAAAATTCTACGTGTACCTTTATAACTACTTTGATACATTCTTTTTTATCTAGCAATTCTTTTCCTCTACTCGAACACAATAATTTTCAAAACGTTTACTTTTATCTCAACTAAAAAAAGGGTAAAACTGAAGATTGCTTAATTTTATCAAAAGAATAACATGAACCGAAGAAGAAACAATGTAGTTAGGGTGCCGACGACGAGGTCCAAGGTTTCGAAAGAGATATTGAAATACCAGGGGAGCTTAATCTCATACTCATTTGAATACCAATAGCAATGCAGCGCGAGACGGTTTCTGTGACTAAGTGAACTTGCGTCGCGTCGTCGACCATTAAATATAGTCTTACTACTTACTGTTGATGAAAAGTCAATAATTGAATGCTCAACAAGCACCGTAAAAAAAGGAGAACTTTGTGGCAGGCGAATGAATTTCTTGAGGTCTTAATTGTGGGAAATTAAAGATAGTTTATTGCATTCATAAATTAAATGGAGTCATTACAAAATGTATTTCATCTCGTTAAGTAATGTTTTGTAAGTCTATTTTTGTAATATACAAATTTTTTTCGCTGTTTCAAAGCTCAATCTGCGACAACCATTTTATTTACCTCTGATAGCTTCATATGAAGAATTTTCCGTAAAGTATAACAACAATTACATTAAACTAATAGTTCATTAATATTTTAAAAGTACTGAATAATTTTTATTTGTTAATTATTTTTTACATGAGCAGCATCGCTCTTAAACGCAAATATTAATTAGGCATGTGTTTGCATCAGTAATTAATTTCGCGAAAAATTAATCAGGTTGATACTACAGACCAAAGCGAACGATCTGTCACATTTTTTATGTAGCGTAATTTTAAAAATGTTTCAGTCCTACGTTCGTTTATGACACTGAGTATATATGAGCCGCACGCAAATATCAAATGAATACAACCCCTCATCAGATTTTTTTACACACGACAGCCGCTACGTTTTTTAATAACGTGTATATAATCCGTGTATAATTTGAAGCACATCATAGAGGGCAATATATACCCCTGCGAAATTTTTTTACCAGCGCGTGCTTTTACATCGATTGATAAAAAAAAAGAGAAAGCAAAAATAAAAAAAAAGAAAATAATTACGTCTGCAAAGTGTGCGAGAGTGAGCGAAACGAGATTTTTTGGAACTTTTTGATCTCACACGATGAATTTTTGATCACTCGTCACGTGGTGTGTTTTTTGCGCTGGCATAATATTTTTTACAAGCAATCAAGTATTGCAGATTTTTGAATCACAGAAATGAATTTTTTGTCAGAACAAGCATCAAAAGCGCGAGTTTTCTCACGAATAATAAAATAACAGTAAACGGTACCCTCCGATGCAGTCCCCACATTTTTGTCCCGAGTCATTTCTTCTATTATAGTTTTCTTAATTTCCTTCCTTTAAATCATTTCATAGGATGTCTCGTGCCGCCAAGATAATATTTTTTGGACCTCTTATTTTGACTTTATCTCTTAAAAAAATATATTAAAATTCCTAACTTATACCGTTTAAGTCTTTTCTTATCCTTACTAAACGTATGTGATTGTCAAATGTAAGTGAAAAGAAAATATTCCTTCGCGATGCGAGACAGGTGGACATGAGCCTTTAGTTATATTTTCATACTTGGAGTAGTGATTGCGCATGCCAAAATAAAAAAAAATATTCTCACGTCTCCCGCCTCTCTGCGACCGCAACCGAGGAGCAAGCGAATTTTTTTCATTATTATATATGATTAATCAAACATTTTGATCGGAAAATGATTTTGCTTATATCATATACTTTTTTTCGTCTATCTCGGCGAGATTTTCGTCAGCACGTGCGAATGCGAGTGCGAGAGGATCTTTTTTCTTTTCTTCATTCTTTCAATATATTTCAATATATATATTATATATTCTATCTATATACATTGTATATTTTTTCTATATTTACATATATGTGCGCAAGCGAGAGAATGAGAGTGCGAATGCGGCCGACGGCGAAAATGAGTCTTGACGAGGCGGTACAATATGACTAATTAAAAAAAAAAAAAAGAAAAAAAAATAATTGACAAAAGAGAGATTAGAGGGTCAGTTTTAAGTAACATTGTGTATACAAATAGAAACAAAAAAGTATTATTATATATATATCCATGTAAAAGTAATGGCCAGCCAGATTACAGTAGATGCCAGAATATATATATAACACCTTCACAGTAAAATATGTCACTCATGTTAAGATAGGAAAAACATTACTGTTAAATTTATACAATATACATTTTTGTAACACACATACATTTATTGCATAACTGATTTTGAACAACGATTTTTGACGAGAAATTTTTTTTTTTTTCCAAATTTTTTGGCGACATTTGCCGGCGCAGAGTCTGACAGTGAGTATTCACCTCCAAAACTCGCTTAGAGAGTTATGCTAAAGATTTTTTTCGTCTCTCTGTTTTTTCGTCTGTGAGATTTTTTTAAATCTTTAGTTTTTTTGGTAAATCATATTTTTGGAATGTGTCAAATATGTTTTTGACGATCAATTTTTTGGTGTGAGACGAGTGTATTTTTGCATCTTAGATATGTGATTTTTTCATTTTTTTTTTAAATTTTTGGAAAGCTCATAGTGATGAGAGAAGTGTGCGTCATATTTTTTTTGAATGACGAAACGATTTTATCCGACGATCATTTTTTTCGTCTACATTAAATCAATTTTTATCACTTTTTGTGAAATATGTGTGTCAAGTAGCACAATTTACACCGTAAAAAAACGACTTATAATATATCGAGCGTCGCGCATGAGCGTCGAATAATAATTTTTTTTTTTTTAATGCGTGTAAATATCCATACGTTCGCGGAATTTAAGCCTAATCAGTAGTTACATATTCAGTATAGCTGGGCAGTGGTAAACTTTAGAAAGCTTTGAAAAATTAAGAAAAATATATTTAATTCATTTATACTTTACTTAAAAGTATTAAAACACGTTTGTTTTTATTCTATAAATTTATGCCTTTATTGAACATATTACTGTATATATTTCACATATAGTACTGTGTATATATTTAACATATACTAATATGTACGTGATTTACTACTGTCCATAATTTTAGTAGTGTTGTGATTGCTTTTATGAAAAAAAAAAAAAACAGCGTAATTACGATGAGAATTCTTGTAAATTGTAGGTTGTGCTTCTCTTATCTTCCCGACCATATAAATAAATTCCCTTTTTCTATTATTTCTATATTTTATTTTTCTTGCGCTACCAATACTAGAAAAAAGCGATATATCGCGTACAATAATACGAACTTTGGATTGTCCATGAAAAGGAATATCAGCTAAATATCCAAAAAAACTATGTAAATTACTGTAAATTAAAAAAGAATCCGCACGTATAAATAATATAAATAACAACTGCTTTTGTACAGATAAAAAAAGCTATGCGACTACATTTTTTGGTGCACTGCTTCTGCAAGCACAGGCCAGCTATACTCTCCCCCCATACAGACCTACATATAAATATTCGCATTCTTTCGACTTTGACAGTAAACAATAATTCGCGCTCGCTCGCTGAATCGAGGAGCGTTAATAATCGATTCGAAAGCAATTATTAAGTGAAACGATATTTTCCGGGGGCGCGAGCTCGCTTTTCTCCCGTCCCGCTCTCCCCGGTAATTACTTATTGGATGACTCTTGGACGGATATTTCATTCGGTTTGTGCGAGCGCGCGCGGGGGTGAGGTCCGCACACTTTTGCGAATAATTACACCGGATAAATAATTATTATTCGATTAATCATGGACTCTCCAGCGTATATACATATAAATTGTGATCGTTTGCCACGCCAGCGACGATGATAATCGATGCTCGATGATAATTATGACGCTCGCGAGTTTTTGCGAATGCATATTATATTTAATAAATGAAGTATTATTGGTATTCAAATGGAAAAAGTATTATGTTGTCGTCCTATGTTCAGACGTTAATTATATAGGCTCGTGGAGTTTTGTGTGATACGCGTGACGAGATGTAATTGACAGTACTTATATATATTTTGAATGTTGAATTATTTTCGAGTGACTGCTGTCCCCCTTTAATATAATTATCTTTTTTCATCTTTTTTTCTTTTCTTTTCTTTGCTTTAACTTTTTTCTTTACTTTTCTTAGCTTATCTCATTTTAAGAGCTAATTGCTTTATTTTTTATAAGATTTTATATAGTTTTTATCATTTATTATTATTCTTAATTGTAGTTTTTTATATTTCTTATAATTATTAATTATGTATTTAATTTATAGTTTATTCATTATTTAAGCCATGCCTAGGGAAATGTTTGATGAGACGTGAAATATTTAATATGAATTACAAACAAATGGTTTATAAAAAAAATTTAAACCATTACAATTATTATATTGATTTTTTCATAGTGATTCGAGTACCTAAATCACTTCAGTAAAATCTCGAATTTCGAGCACGCACGAGGGCAGTTCATAAATTGAGGCATTCACTGAAATGCGTCTTTGTCGTGATTTTGGTACTTATGTATCTTTTCCTACTCTATCTAGTATCTGATTAATTAATATACATAAGCTTCCTTTAGAAGAAAAAAATATTTCTGCCCATCATAAAAAATCAGTCTCATTAACATAACCCTAGCGGGCGATCAACACTAATTTACCATTTTATTTTCAGCATTACTCACCCCGCATTCGTCATCTATAATTTCCAGTTTTATAATTTGCCCCAGCCCCCAGTTCCATCACATTATAATTTAATTTGAATAGCCAGAAAATTTTCAATCATACGCTTATAATTTTATGATTTTATTCGCTGGAGTGCGGCGAGGATGAACGTGCGTTTATATGTGCGAACGGTGTGAGCGAGCTAGCGAGAGAGCCGAGTGTATGTGATGAGCTTAGTTGGGCTTGGGTCACGTATGTGGCCCGTTATAGAGCGAGATGCGAATAACAGCCGGCCAAATGCCGCGTTCGTACTGACGTTTTCTATGTTTTCGCACCTCGTGCGTTGCAGTACCCGGAGATCCTCAGAACGTCAAGGCCACCGCCATTAACTCGACGGCCATTGAGGTCGAGTGGGAGCCGCCCAAGATCAAAGAGCGCAACGGCGTTATTCGCGGCTATCACGTCCATGTGCAGGAGATACACGAGGAGGTATGCTGTTTTTTCTCGGGGGGGCTTTAAAAGGCTGGGTTGCCTGCGAGCTGCGAGGGTCGGTTTGTTGTTTCAGTTTTTTTGGGAGCGAACGGATGTCTCATTTTTAACTGTGAATTTTGGAAAATATTGGTAATTTTAGTTGTTTTTAAAATGAATAAATGAACTCGTGGGTGGATAAAAAAGTAAGACGATAGAAGGTGTCTTGAGTTCGTCTTTTTAAAAAGTCGATGATTTACAACATCGAAAAAAGAACGAATTTCAAATTTACTATTACAACTTCTTTGATTAATAAGGTATTTAAAACCTGTGTTGATTTGGAACAATGATATTTTTCGTGATTGTAAAACAATTAAGGCTTGTATTGGTTCCTCAAATCGATACAGCAGAGATATGTTTATGTAGACTAATTTAACTTTATAGCTGCGGGTGTAACTTTAGTTCAGCCCAAAAAATGTATTTTTGCGTATTACTTTCATGTAACAAAAATCGATAAAAGAATTTCAACAAAGTGGTTTTTTCGTAGTATACGTAGGCCGTTTTGTAGCTCAGCAGCAAAGCGACACATTTTTATAATATAAGAAGGTATATAAAAACAAGTAGTTTTATTTTTACGGTTCGGAAATTATTAAAGCTGGGTACAAATTTGATAATTGGATGAACAGAAGTTAAAAAGATCGTATATAAATAAAATAATGCTATAATCGACTTAAATCGTTTATTCCGGAATAATTTTTTTTTGTTTTCAATTTTGAAGCATTAAATAAAATTAAAGCTTTATTTTTACATTCTTTTCTATTTCTATATATAGTGAAAATAACGCGCGTTAGCATAAATAAATTTATTTGTAAAGCTATAAAACATCCGACTTCTACTTACAATAATATGCCAATGTCTGCAAAATCAAACCCGAAATTTCAATTATTTTTAATTTATTTTAAATTTTAATAACGGTGAATAGTTTTTTAATTTTAATAAAAAATTGGTAAAAGTACTCAGGGAGAATTTCAAGCTACCCTCAGCATAATACAATATAGCTCACAATCAGTGGACTTACCTTAAGCTTCGAATTCCAGAGTAAAAAGCAATTGAACGAGCCGATCCGCAACATCATTCACGAGGATAACGTGATGCGCGCCACCATAACCGAGCTACAGCCGGACACGCGTTACGACGTGCAGGTGGCCGCAGTGACGCGCAAAGGTGACGGCGCTAGATCCAAGCCTGTCCAAGTTAAGACTCCCGGCGGCGTGCCGAACCGGCCCCAGGTTACCGTCAAGTAAGTTCAGTTTTTATAGTTTAGACGACTTCTAGAAAAATCAGTTGTCGTGCTTGACTAAACAAAATATTTTTCGCTTGCTTTAAACAAAGATTAAGCATAATCTTAATCGTCTTGTACAAGAGTTATGAGTCTGGAATAGAATTATGAAGAAGTTTTACAATAGAAAGGCTGGATGTAAGAAAGAGCTTAGAACTGGCAAAGTTGGAAAATGTCAATATGGAAATATAAGTTTAGTAGTAAACATTTCAAAACACATTTTTATAAAATTAAAAAGGCAATTTTCCTCTAAAAGAACATTTTTTCAGCTGGCTTTTTTATTAATAAAAATTAATTTTTTAAAAGAAATTAATCGATTTACTTAACGAACCAGAGATGTAGATCAATTAATTTCTTTTGAAAAACAAATCAACACGAACGATAGTCACTTTATATAATAAAAATTAATGTTAGCACGCGTTTAATAACTTTTAAATATGTAAATTGCTCAAATTTGAAGTTTGAATCAATTGTTACTAACAAACGGTTGATTTTGAGCATGATTCCTGCGATTATACGTTTTTTTAACTTCAATAAATTGAAACTACTAACAAGTTCTACAGCCAGAATATTTATTCTTTTATCTAAAGTAGTTTTAGAACGCTTAAGTTATCGATTTCGTTAAATTACCAAAAACTTAAAAGAATCAAACTAGATTACAACGCTGGTAGAATATTAATCAGAAATTAGCTAGAACATGTCAGAATTAGCTTATTCCGACATGCTTTAACTAATTTCTAGTAAACCTTCTACCAGGGAACTCCATGTGCTAATATGTTTTTGAAAAAAACTTATACTCTTTGAAAATTTACTACTTTGGATAATACTTTTCTGCGTTTTTGAGTGCTAAGCCTTTCTTTGTATCCGGCCCTTCAGATTTGCAGACTGATTTTAATCGGTTCACGGCGCCACAACATTTATAAGAATAAAGTAATTTTATCTGCATTTTGCAGTTAAAAAAAAATTTGTAGAATATAATCCTAATACTGTCTTTTTTATCGTTTACAAAACTAATAAGTGTTAAAAATTGAGTTTTCGTTATTTGTTTTAAATATTAATTAATTTTGCAAAATATCGTTAAAATCGTCTTTTCTTGAGACTCAGCGAACCTGTTAAAAATTTTTTTTTAAACACGTGCATGAAAAAGGCCCTTTTTTGTGCATCAGAAATGAATGGGAAGTTGAATATTTCTATGCAGCGGGAGAAAAAAATTTTGAATTAGAATATTTTGAAAATTTTTTTAAAAAATTCGAAAATTTAGAATTTTTTTTTTTTAAATTCGAAAATTTTGTTGAAAAAACTCTAAAATCTTTAAAAATTTCAAAATTTTTGAAAAAATTTACTGTACAACCTATCAGTGTACAACCTACGATTTCCCATCCCTTTTCTGTGCACAAATAAGGGCCTCTGTATGCTCTTGTTTAAAAAAGCACAGTGTTTAACAAGGGAGGTAGTGGCTTTTTCAGATTCGGATGATGTTTTCAGCACTCGTATCCGCCTCGGGCGCCCTCGACTCTCACTCGTGCTCAAAAATCATCCTCGCTAGAAAAAGCCAACTTTCCTCCCTAGTTGAACAAT
>UELX01000836.1:7871-59163 GCA_900480035.1 Eupelmus urozonus
TTTGTAATTTTTATACTGTTTTAAAGATTAAAGAATTGCATTAAACTGAATCTATGTTTTTTTGTTTTATAAAATTATATCCATCTAATACTTAGTATGTAATTACTTAGCTATATTAACAAATTCAAGATTAAGTACATTATTAATATGAATACTTATATTCAAAATTATTAAAAATTTTACCAACAGTGACTCTCTCTCTCCGTGGATTGTTTCGCGTAAAATAGGTAAAGTTACAAGTTTCAAAGATTAAGTTTGTTCAAACTGACTCCAAAAGAATACTTGTAATTAGAATTTCAGGTTTTATTCTAAAAACTGTAATTCTTCAATTACGACGGTCTTCGACACTTGGAAAATTCGATCTAACAATAATATATTTTCAAGAAGACCCGACTCCGGATTACATATTTTAATGAAACTTTCCAAATTTCCGGCGTCTTATCGAATTTATGTAAAGATACAATTAATCGAAAGTTAAGCTAAATATTGCACTTTAAAATTAACATTAATTTTAATTATAAAAATTTGGTTGATTTTTTATTATTTGTAATGTTTTATATAACTCTACCTTTCTACAGTATTCAGTACTGCATTTTGAATAATATATTTATCATCCATGTTCCAAGAATTTAAATTAAACCTTGAATGGGCTTTTGGAGTATTAAACTATAGATCTGCATTCGATAAGACATGCATCTTAAATTTTGAGTCAAAGAATATTTTGCAAAGTTCGAAAGATTTTGTCGGTAGTGGATCAACAGAGGATAAGGTTTTAATTTTTTAAAATATGGTAGCAACTTTTTTTATTAAGAAAAAAAAATTAAATAGCATGCTATTAAAAATAACTATAAGTCATTAATGTATACACGCTTAACTATTGAGAAAAGATGTCTGTCACACATAGAGAAACAAAAATCTTTCGTGATTTAGGAACTCTTGTTTTACACATGATGCTAAACTTTAGTTAACAATGAAAATAAAAAACAAACAATTTGACAAGTTTTAAAATAATAATACACGATTTTCTTTTTTGCAGGAAAATTATATTAGTAATAATAAGTGTAATCAAGTCATCAAATAAAATGTGTGAATTGCAATAAAAATTTCATCCAACAATATTCTATAAACCTTTTATTAAAATTCATTTGCACATAAAGTTCTTTAACAGCCATTCCAAATATACAATAAACACAACAATGCGCATTGTTTCACAATACGACTATAGTATGAAAAATTGTGTACAAAATAGATTTATATGTATGTATATGAACTACGAAATGTATTCATCTCATACCCTATATAAATACAATTCTCAGGATAAATTTCCCAGTCCCAATAACTGACACCAAACTATATATAATAGATTATAATTGCAAGTGTCTATTCTTAGAATAACGTATCGATAATTTCTAGTCATGCTCTACTTTTTTTCAAAAGAATTAACATCATCTCCCAAGTAAAAAAAGTGAGAGTAAGTCACATCTTGAATCTGTTTACATCATATTCCACTCGAGAGTATGAATCTCGAGCGCTTTAAAACAAACGAGTGTGATAACGCCAGATAAATTGTGTGATAATGCTCGACTCCAAAAATTTCTTAACATCCTATCTTAATTGTTGACCTCCCGATCTCCTTGCTAACAGACTGATCAAAAGTTATTGTATATGCTATAATCGATAAATTTACAGCTTCGCGCGAATGAGCTCGATCTTTTTGGCAGCTCGTCTTTGCAGATCGGGTAACTTCATGGCCAGACCCATATTACCTTGGATCTTGACCTTGCCCTGGAAGAAGGCTTTCTGAGGATTCAACTTGCCGGAGATAAAATCAACGACGTCAGTATCACTGATAGTGAAGGTTACATCGGGTTTAATCTTTCCTTTATATTCAACACTGCCTTTGCCAGTCTTGGCGTTGACGACCCAGTAACCGACCGCGCCTCCCGGACCGTTCACCACCCTGAAGCCGTAGATTCCACGTACTCTGTCGATCAGGCCATCCTCGTCTTCCTGCATTGCTATTTCGAGAGCCTTGAAGAGCACGTTAGCTTTAAAACCTTCAGGGCTCGCAGCGTACTCCTTTTGCGGTTTGGCTGCCACGTTATTGCGATAGGTTGTGCCACTCCTTGGGAACCCAAGACGATATAGAGCGACTACTACGGCACCGCCTAGGCCAATGTTGTGCTGCAAGGCTGTATAGATTGAACAAAATATAATAAAGTACACAAAAACTCTTTTTTAATTAGCATATTGAAGATTTGTTAACTTATAGATTTATAAATAATTCTGTTTGCAATATAATTAAGCCTATTTAGATTTTAATATTTGCTATAAAAAAATACAATTTTATGTAGTTTGTAAAAAGATTAGTGAGAAAAGTATTATTAAATAATACACTCAAATAATTATTTTAATAAAAAGATTAATTACTCAATAAAAAAATATTTGCTTTCTATTCTCAAATAATTAATAATTAAATTCATCTCTGATTAATTAAATAAAATATCATTATTATTAATATTATTGTTATTGTCTTTATTTTATTTAAATATCTACTTTGGTTGCACATTCTTTTCCTTCTGTATATACGCGACAAATAATGCGATACGATGACTCGTCACTTTATTGTTATCAAAGTAATTTATTTGTTATTTCTTTCATTGTTTCATTAATATTAACATTTTATAAATTCTTAGAAATATTATTAATTTACAGATAATAGTAATAATGGAATAACGAAATCATCTCTTATAATTAGACTTATTCATACTTATTTCAAACAAAAAGAACTTGATATTTATTATTACAAACTATTTAAATTAACGAAAATTATATAAAAGGAGAACTAAAAATTTCATTCTCACCTAACTTAGCACCAGGTACTTGACGCTTGCCAGCCTCACCCCTGAGTTGCCAGCAAAGCTCGCTGCACTGTGCCAGTCCAGTGGCACCAAGCGGATGGCCTTTGGAGATGAGACCTCCACTCGGATTTATCACATATTTGCCTCCGTAGGTGTTGTTGCCTGAGTCGATGAGCTCGCCGGCCTTGCCAGGTCCGCAGAGCCCGAGTGCTTCGTATGTGATCAGCTCATTAGCTGAAAAACAGTCATGCAGCTCGACAACATCTACGTCGCTCGGCCTATACGCTGTGTTGGTGAACAGTTTTTCTGCTGCGTCCTGCGTCATGTCATATCTGAAAGGTGTAAAAAAACATTTATTTCTAGATTATTTGATAAAAAATAAAACGTTTAAATAAAAGTTGTAAGTACTAATAATCTTTATCAAATATACTTTTGCATGTTAAAATCGCTTAATTTTTATAGTCATAAATTAATAAAGTGTCTAAAAATAGCTAATTTTTTCAGTTATTGATTATTTACACAAAACTAGAAACATGAAATAACTTCACGTGTTTAAAAAAAGTTAATATATAATTGATTATTTTAATATATAGAAGAAAGTATATTAATTTTGATATAAATTGACTAAAATAAATTAAATAATTGACAAGTTCTATAATTGAATAGTAAAAAAATATTTAGTTGTATGAATACTGTTATTATATTTTTGTATAGTAATTGTGTTACATACAACATGTGATTGTATTTAAATAATCGTAATCAAAGCATCTATTTAATTTTTTTTGTTTATATCTGTTTTAATAATTATGTACATAAATAGATCTTATTGTGTATTCCAGTTTTAAAAATTAAGGTCAAAGTATTGATTAAACTCATTATTGAGATAAGATAAATCACATATCTTGGCAGAATGTATTATTTTGTTATCGTAAGCCCTCAAAATTTAAACAAAAACAAAATTAAATTGAATAAATAAGTATTTAATATACCTACCCAACGATTTTCATGCAACTTCTATCAGAGAATGTAGTAGGTAAGTCTGTCGACATTTCCATTCCTACAATTTCTACTGCTTGATTTTCTAGCCTATGTCTTCTAACAAAGTCTTCATTAGCTATGACTACTGCAGCTGCACCATCAGATGTAGGACAACACTGCAGTTTTGTTAAAGGTCCAAAAACTTTTGGTGAATTCATAATTTGCTGTAAAGTGTATTTATCTTGGAATTGTGAATAAGGATTATTCACAGAATGCAAGTGATTTTTGTATGCAATTTTAGCAAAATGCTCAGGCTTTGTACCATATTTCTTCATGTGTTCTATTCCAGCGTTACCAAACATCTGAGCTGTGATGGGGCTTTCATTCATTCCTATTATAATTATTCAAATAAATTAGTGTTTTTTTTAAAACAATTGAAAACTTGAAAAAATTTTACTCACCAGCAATATCTGCCATCAATTCCACATGTTTGTCCATAGGATTTGTTCGGTCCATAAATTTACTAGTTAGAGAGCCACGTTCCATTTTTTCAAAACCTAAAGCTAATACACAGTCACCATTACCGGCTTCCACAATATTTTTTGCCACCAAGAGTGCAGTTGAACCAGTGGAGCAGTTATTGTTAACATTGAAAATTGGACATCCACTTAATCCGACTTCATACAGAGCTCGTTGACCAGAGGTTGAATCACCGTATACCCATCCAACAGCTGCAGCTTTAATGTCTGCATAAGTAATTCTAGCATCAGCCAAAGCTTTTGATACTGCTTCCTTAGCCATCTGAGGATAATCAAAATCATCTCGTCTTCCTGGCTTCTCGAATTTGGTCATGCCAACACCCACAACGTAAACTTTAGGTTTCTGCACCATGTTGAGGTTGAATATCTGTTGAAAAAAAGAAAAAATTACTTACTTCATCTTATATAACCCATATGGAACGCATCAATTATAATAATTTATAACATTGTGCATGATAATTTAAAAAAGAATGCAATTTAACATCAAAATATCGCAGTACTTTGGCAGCTACAACGTTTACTAATTGAAAATATCCAAAGTTATTTTTCTCAATTCTGCAAGATAATGATGGTCAGTAAGATTTTTTGCCGCATCGATGCGGTCGTTTAATCGCGCGCAGCTTATTATTCAAGTCCGAACTTTTTACCGTCGTTATCGCAGCGATTTTATTATATCTACGCACGCTCTTTGCCGCCAAAAAAACGAGTTTAAAATAACAAGCACCGAAGCTGGGAAAAATCTCTGCCTCTCAACAATCACAACTCAACTAGCCGAACACTTCGAAGCGAGAAAGCGCAAAGTTAATCCGAAGATTTCGTCGGATGCGAGAGTGAAAGGGGATACTTGGATGCAGGAGTGAAAGTTTTTCGTATACTCTCGCCGCCGCACGATAATAAGAAATAAAAAAAACAAGCGGAAAAAGCTGGAAAAGCAAGCCGCGGCGGGAAAATTTCACCGAAAATTTGTAGATAGAGTGTCGCAAGTCGCAACGCTCGGACTTTGATCAGTAGCAGAGATAATAAACCACTGCGGACTCTGTATGAAGCAAGACTGCAAGAGAGTGACAAGGCTAAAACAGAGCCTGTAATGAATAACCGGTTTTAATAATTTCCTTTCGCGACGCAAGCGAAACGTTAGGTCACGAAGACACTCTTCTGCTCCTGATATAATCGAGGAGTGTTTAGGAGCGTCAGGTGGCCAGGACTCACCTTACTGAGCGCGCCGAAAGTGTAGGACCTCGTTAGAGTGCTGCTTGTCGACTGAATGCGGGAAATCAGTGTGAGTTTGGCCTGGAGAAATGGTAGGAGCGCTATCGGAGACGCGCCTATATCGCCTTGATAATCGCTCGTTGACGCAGTAATGAGGCACTAGGCCCGAGCTGTCTCGGTGATTGCCGATTGGTTGTTTTCTTTATGCAGCAAAACAGAGTTGCTTGGGTCTGTTCGTTTTTGAGGAGGGAGTTGGAAGGTTGGCAGGAGTGCTTTGATGTGTTGGTAGCAGTTTTATGACTTTTTTAATGTAGTATAAATTAATTGAGCATTGTAATTAACTGAAAAATAGATAGATTTATGATTATAGGTTATATTTTTAAGATTATTATTATAGTAGGAATGAGAAAATTTTAATTGTATCTTGATTATTCTTACGCAAGGTGATCGTAGCTTTCTTTTCAATTATTTTTCTGTACTTTTTCGTTAACTGTAAGTAGATAAATATTTTATTCAAAATCACATTCTACAATAGATACGTTATGAAGAGCGATCATCGTTTATTTACCTTCCAATATACACATAAACGTTGGCTCGTTATTCATTTGTCTTACTAACATATTTTCAGTCTTGCCGCACACAATATCACCTTCTAAACGTTCATCGACAAACCAAAAAGAAAAGCCGGCACCCACCACAAAAACTCAAATCTCGCCTCGCACAAACCATCTCGAAAACTCGCGCTCCTAACCTATATCATCTCTCTCCGCGACAACAGCTCCCCCACACTTCTCTCTCCCTCCCCCTACGAAAGCACTCTCAGCGCCTGCGCGAGCAAGCGCACAAACACAGCGGCAAAACAGGCAGCTCCCCGACCGGCCAGCCATCTGATCGCCGCTGCTGCAGCGCGCGCACAAAGTAGTATAGTCGTGCACGTACGCGTGCATGTGCGGGTGCACACCGCCGCCGTCTACTCTCCTCGCGAGAGAGCAGAGCAGTTCGCCGCCGGAGACTCGACGACGAGCTCCTTCTCGCGTTTCTCTCTCTCTCACGTACGCACAGCCAGACTTGCAGGTATATACACCTGGTGCAGAGTGCCGCGTGTTGGATATATTAGAGGGACGCCGAGATGAAGCTGAGAAAGGAGAGCAGCGCTGCAGCATCCCGCGGAGCGTGAGAGGCTTCGAAGGAAGGACGCTGGACGGACACACGGAAGGCTGCGCACCGACTCTCCCCGAGAATGGGTACAGGCCGCTGATTTTTTTTTTTCCACCTTTAAACAGAGAGTGTACGTGGATGAAGGAGAGAGTATCGAGTGAGTGTGCTAAAAAGCTGCAGCCGGCCTGTATACACACAGTGCGCGTATATATCGAGTGGCTTGCCTTTTCCTTCTCTCTCTTTCTCTTTCGAGGGTTGCGCTCGAATGCGTGGGTGGCTCTCTCTCTCTCTCTAGCTTGTATACTCGCGTGTTTTATGTGTGTGCGTGTGTCTGTGTAGCTTCGCTCTGTCTTTGGGGAGATGGGCGATAAAAGCAAGAGACGTTTTCGGCTGTGCCGCGACACGCGTTCGATTACTCATTGGCTGCTGCGAACGCGGCGTTCTCTCTCTGTGTTGAGTAGATTGACGGATTGTCGGGCCGCTTGAGTGAGCTTCGCTCTCGCGCGCGCTTTGACTTTTACTTGGCATGCTTCTGTCAAACTTTTCCTCCTTTTTTTTCTTTTGACTTGAGAGCGGTTTTGAATGCCTGGTTTTCGTGTTTTAAAAGTGTAGCAGCATGGGATTGAACGAGGGAATGCTCGATTGATCGGAAACTGGACGAGCCTCGGGTCAACGGCTCCCGCGCTAGTCTTTTTAAATTATTATCCAATTGTGTTGTTGCTCGTTAGTCGATGTTAACACCGCGACGGACAGCTCGCTCAACGAGCTGTAACAGAGTGCAATTAGATCGTTAGTTTCGATCTTGACGAATTACTCCCAGACACCGTAACTACTTACTCCAAATTTTAATTTTCTACTCAAACATCGAACCTCTAAAGTATAGTGTAAACTATCTCTCACGCAAATCCTAACCTCTCAGATTTCGCCAGACGTGAGAGAGAGAGCAGCTACCTGCACGTCTTGTCCCAGACGTGCGTGAGAGCGCGGGTTTTAGAGAGTGTATATGACCCTCCAGAGCACACGTATACACACCTATTGTCGCCGTGTGTATATCGCGCGCTCACCGCAGCCGCCGCCTGCATGGGGTCAACGTGCGCCTGGGCTGCTACTGCCCAGGCATCGGCGTAGCAGCGTGTAGTGTTTGGTGGTACGGTTTGAAGATTTTTTTTTGGGTTGCGGATTTTGGTAGGGTTGCTAAAGTGATAGGTTTATAAGCTGGGAGTCGCGAAACGTGGTTGCTTGTGGCTGAGATTTTTTGTTTAACTTTTTTGGAGCATAATGTGGTGTCTCGAATAACACGGAAATTTTGCGTGTTAAATATTGAATTTGAAATATGAAACTTTATTACTAAATGATTTAATGTTCTAAAAATTTTTGTACGTTCAAATAAGTTTTTTTCTTGGAAGAAATTTTTTTTCTCTTAATTTTAATCAAAATTTTTACTTTTAATACTGAAATAATTTAAAAACAATAATTCCATAAAAGAAAATTTCTCTACCATAAAATAAAAAGCAAATCAAACAAAAAGACAGATAGCGCAGACAAGCGTGCAAACAACTCAACCCTTAATCCCGCATAAACACACAAAGAGCGCGAAACAAACCGGAATCCGTACAAACTCTTAACTTCTCATTGTCAATTCCATTTTCTCGAACGCCTGCGACTTTCCTCTCCAACACTATCTCTCTCTCTCAAGCACACAATTTTTTCCCTCCTCTCTCTATCTCCCCGCTATTCACCTTTCTATCTTCTCTTCTTCACATCCCGGATAAAAAACCCCTTCCAAGTGTCTTTCACCAGCTTCTTCCCCAATTATTCCTCCCAACAATCAATAAACCCGCCTTTTTCCCAATCACACAACCCAACGCTCTCTAAACATACCCAAGATAATCCAGCATTTCGAGAACGCGGCCCTCGTTTTCTAGAGCGCAGCGGCATATAATCGATTCTCGCGCGGCGCGAGACTAGAGCGGCTCTCTTTCTTTCTCCTCTCTCTGGCTGCATTATTTCGCGGAGGGCGAAAAAGCGCGAGAGAGCGGCAGAGTCGAGTGGTGATTAAAAGAGTGTTGAACCTGGGACACACCGGCGCTTTTAGCCTTTTTTGGAAGCGCTGGGATTTTCGACGTTTCGAGCCTGTTGAGGGAGATGAGTGGCTTTTCGACGGGTTTTTTTTGAGATGTGGTGGGGGTGGGTTAAAGGTTTTGTTGAGAGGTGGGAGTGAGCGTTTTTGTTCTAGTTTTTTGTTCTTTGGTTTTTTTTAATAACGGTGTTTTGGATTAAGTGGATGTGTGGGGATTGACTTCCGGTTGTATTTAAAAACTATGTATTCGAACGCTGTAAGAACGCTGAGAGAATTAAGATAGAGACTATCTTATATGGATACGTTTATATGGAAACATCAATGGTTCAGTAAATCTTGAAAGAGAGATAGATATACTTACTGAGTGAGTCATAGAATCTTGAACTTTTGCTTACAATTATAGCGGATGAATGGACAGAAATAGAGTGCATCACAGTTTAGTATTATTAAATCATCCAATATTGAATCATTATTTGTTTACAAGATTAGTTGACTAGGATACATATTTCAATCTGCTTGTGTCAAGCGGATAAATTAAGTTTTCATCTCTAATAGATTAATCTTTCCGTATTTCGCGACGGTAGGCGTTTTTAATTTACCGACTGATTGCAGGAAAATTACTTTTAAAACGGAGAAACTGAAATTGTAGAAGCTAGTTTGAGTTCTTTAAAATAAAGATTTTATGAGTCATGCTTTTTTTTAATGTATCTAAAAAACAATCTAAAAATGAAAGTTATTTTTAAGTTAGAAGTAGACTTTTCTTAGTTGCATTAATTTTAGAAAAATATATGGATATCCGCACAACAAAAGAAGCTAAACTCCTTCATAATTTAAACCTTTCAAACGCTCACTACAAAACGATCACGATCAATTACTTCAGAAACACGCTTGTTTTTTCGCAATCGATGAAATCACCTCTCACAAAAACTCCTTTCATCTCACCTAACACTCACACACACACACTACTTCTCCCGACCAATCCCCATAAAATCCAAAACCCTCTCAATAACCATAAAAACTCAAAACATTTACAAACACTCAAAATCATACCTAATCTCTCCTCAAAACAATCAAAACGCAAGCATCCACCTCGTTAAACCCTCCGCTCCTCCCAAAAACCTCATGAAAAAGCCAGTCTCGTCGTCCTAGCGCACATCCAAAAATACACCAGGGCATTAGGCGCCGTCGGCTTTTCGCTTCGTGCTCCTGATGTGTACTTAGTGCTATAGCCGCCGGCTGCGGCGCATGGTTATATTTATAAATCATTTTCTATTTAAGGCTCGGCCCGCCGCGGAAATCCGGAGGTGCACAGAGCGAGCTTCTCGGGGCGTCGGGTTTAATTATTTAGCGGGCCTGGAATTTTAATATAGTGGGTGTTGTGGAGGTTGGGTGGTTTGGAGGAAGTGGATGAGGTGGGTTTTTGCTTTTTGGCACGGGTTGTTGAGGATGTTTGGGAATTTATTGTTTTTGTTGAAGTGGTGTTTCTTTTGGGGAAGTTGGTATTGATATATTGAGATAGTGGGAAAAGTTTTTTAATTTGGTGGCATTGAAAACAGTTTTAAAAACGCGGGAGTTATCGGTTTAGCCGTAAATTACGAGGAGACACTGCTTTTTGGACAGAATCCAAATGTCTCCGAGGACGAGGGTCACATACTTCATTGATCTCAGCCTTTAAATTGCAATTTTCTGCAAAATTAAAATAAACGCTTATCGAACCGCGCAAAAATCGCAAAAACCCTCTTCACATTCCTCTCACCAACCCAAACGAAAAACGTCATTAGTTTGCCTCCCACAACACCAATATACATACATATATATAACCTCCCCGATAACAGACGCTAACCCTCGCATTTGTATTCCATCTGTTTATCCCCCCTCCCCTTTATTACAGCATCCATTCATAACGGCATAAATAATTCATCTCGTCCCCGCATCCATCCTGAAAATCTTTCCAGATATTATCAGAAAAAAAAGCTCATCCTCGCTCCCCGGCGTCATTAAAGCCCTCCTCTTCCTTTTTTCTTTTTCCGTTCTTTTTTTTTTTTCGTCGGCGTGCGGAGAGGCGCAGGACCACCCTCTGGTTTTTTCAGCGTCTGCAGCGGGAATCTCTTATAATGCTCTTTTCTATTCTTTTTCTGGAGGCGCCGCGCGCGCAGGCGTCTTGATAGGAAGTCGTATAAACGCCGGCAGTGTCGCGGGCAAGGCCGCAGTTCGATTGAATTTCGATATTAGAAAAGTGGCTTTATGGTTCTTCGGAGTTTTTTTTGGGTGGAGAGGTGATACGGGCTGTTTGGGTGCGGGTGTATAGGTGAAAAGTTTTTAGAAATGCTCAGATTTATTATTAGAATTTTTGAAACTTTTGTAGAGAAAATAAAGTTGGATTACCTAGATAGCTGCTTAAGTTCGTTTTTCGTGTTTTATAGGATTTGAAATTTTAATTATGTTTAATTAAATGCGTGCACAAGATCAAAAGAATACTTAGCTAATTCATGTCAAAGCTGCTTTGAAATATTTTTTTATTTGGTTTTAATATCACTAAATGTTAAATAATTAATATTTATTTGCTTTGTTATAAATTTTTCGATTACACCTACATATAAATGTAATTATACAAGTCATTTTTAAATTTAATTATTTTTATCGAAATTAAAAAAAATCCATTTACTCGAATTGGCCTCGGGCCCGGAATCGATTCACACAAATCCACAACGCCGAATCGTACATATAATTTAAACAGCAAATTTGTTGGGACAGAAACATATTAAAAGTGCAATTTTATTGTTAAATAATTAAAACAAGTTTTTACAAAGATATAAATATATTTTATAAAAAATATTGTAAATATTCACATATTCTTTACTAAATAATACGCACTGTTTTATTTCTCACATATAAAGAGCATGGACGTAGACATATTCATATAGAGTTAAAATAAATGTTTATTATAAAGATTGCTTAGTAATTTATAACGTAAGAACTCGAAAGGTAGAATAGCGGTTCACTTGAATTATAACAATATATAAATTTCATTGATTAATCGCTAAAGAAAGTAAATTCTAGCCTGCGTGCGTAGGCACGTCAAAGTAACTCATACATATCTCGCTAGAAAAATCATTGCGACGGCGCGCGAATTTACGTAGGACTCGGCATTGTTTTGCCCGGCTCTACAGCTCATTGTTATTAAGCCGCACCTCATTAACTTTTAAAACTCTCGGCTCTCGGAGCTTATTTCATTGTCGAGAAATTCATTAAAAAATTATAATACCCCACGTTAAAAATGCCTACCTTTAAAGTAAAAACTTACAAATTAAAATTCTCTAAATACCTTAATACCTCCGTTTTATAAAACATTAAAGTGCACTTCTAACAAAAACTCAACAAAAAAATCCACTTCCTACCAAACCACACACAAAAGAAAATCAAACCACACGCAGCACCTACAGAAATCCCACAACGCGCCTCTTCTTTAATCCGACCCGTAATACACCTCGCTCTATCGTCGCAAAATTTAAATTTCCAATCCGCTGGCACAGCCGTGTATGCGTTTTTCTCGAGCGAAACTCGCCTCGTCATTCTGCACGTCGCGTTCGCGCTCTTCTTGAGAAATTTTCGGACTCGCCGCGGAATACATTCAGTCATCGCTATATATTCCTGAAAAAAAAAAGCAAGGGGAGATCGGAGAAAGTCTGCGCAACGAGACGCGAATGTCGATGGGCCTTCTGGGAATGTAAGGAGCGAGAAGAGGGAGGAGACTTTTTCTGGGACTTGAGGGTACTTAGACGCGGGCTGCTTTTTTTATTTTATGGAGCGCGCGTGATGTTCGACTGGTGCTTGGGGACGGTTTGATGGAGTCTAGGTTGGGATTAGGGGAATGGATTTAGGTGGGTGTTTGAGTATTGGAATCGCTGGGCTTTCCTGGGGTTTTATGGCTTTCGGTGTTTTTGATCGTTTGACGTAGTAAGCTTATGTTTCTATATTTAACAGTCTTAGAAGTAGGTTACTTTTTTATTAAACATTTCACCGTTTTAACCATAAACGAGAAACTATCAAAAAGCAAGTACCCACGCTAAAAAACCTTGAAAGAAAAAATCTCCGCTCATCTACATTTCAATCGTCGCTCCACTCGAAGAACTCTCCAGCAGAAAAAAAGCGCGTCGTTATGCACGCTCTCTCGCCGATACGTATCTCCTCGACTATACCTCTCTCTCTCGACCTCCTCTAATTGTGTTCTATTTATCAGCCTCGACGAGGAAGAGGAAGTGTATGTCTCTCTCTCTCTCTCCGTTCATCTATTGCTCTCTCAGCCGATCTACCGTCTATATACACAGGCGAATCACAGGCAAAGTTTTCTAAATAGAGGAAGGTGCGTTAACGGCACTCCGCGCACCTGGAGGGCTTTTGTTCTCTACGCACCTGTGAATGGCTCTCTCATTGATTTGCGCGCAATGGCTTAGTTTTGCGCGAGAGCTGCAGCCGCTGACGATTGTCTGCCTCGAGTATTCCGGCTTTTATTTCGGGTTTATTGGCTGGATTGGAGAGGTGCTTTTTACCTTGCGGAAGAGGGAGAGATGCGTTTATTGGGTTTTCATTGTTTTATGCTTGAGAGAGCGGGGGAGTTCCTGTTTTATTTTACGTGCTGAATTGTGTTTTGAGAATAGGTGAATGGGAAAATGTTCAATATTTTAGATTGAACTGTGGTGTTTGGTTTGTAAGGCGGGTGTTTGTCGGGTTGCTGCGTGGATGAATCAGTGTGGTTTATCGAGTGTTTTCTATTATCAATGAGAAATGTAAATATAGAATGGAGATGTGCAGTTGACGAGTTGGTTATGCATTTGTAATACTTCTGTCACATTTTTGTTATAAAATTGAAATAGATTCTTCTGCTCGTTTTATTAATAGTCTGAAATGTGATTTGAAATTCGTATCTGGAGATTATGAATAAAACATTGCGGTTTAAAATTATTACTCTTCCAATGTAAATGAATTCAATCCAATAACTCTAAAATCGCTTTATCAATAAATCTAAATAACTTTCAATCTTGATACCTTTTACAGACGCACAATTAGGGATGTCGCGGAACACGGGTCCCGGCTTGTACGAGTTCCTCATGGAGGCGGAGCTCCAACAGTATTACCCCGGCATCAAAGGTAAGCCTCAACCTCAACTTTCCTTCCAAAACCATCAAACACAAAACTAACATTCTCATCATCTACCACAGGCGATCTGAAAGTCCAGAACACGGCGCAGCTGAAATACGTAACGGAGGAGGACCTCTGCGGCATCGGCATGACCAAGCCGGAGATGCGCCGGTTGAAAAAGTACTTCCAGAAGCATTTTCCGCAGAACTACCTGTCGAAATTCAAGAAAATGCTGCTGCCGCGCAAAGAGGAGCAGATGCCGGGTAGCTTGACGATGCTGCCCGAGGAGAGGCAGGACAGGCCGCCGGTTCGCGTGCCGAATAAGCACATGATACCCGCGGATGCGATTATCGTTAATAAAGAGCTCGGTAGGTTTGGTTTTGGGGGATTGAGTGAAAGATTTTTGAGGTGATGAATGATGTGACGTGCGATGTTTCGTGATGGTAGTAGCGTAAGGGGAGGAGGATTTTATTTTATAAATAAGGAAGGTCAACATTTTTTCTAGATTTGAAATGCATACAGTTTCCTAACTGATCCTTCAGGACATTAAGTACAACATTTGTACGATTAATTATAATATTATCGTAAATTCCTTTGTAAATCAAAATAATTTAAAAAAAAAGACATTATTCACGTGACTGTATCAAAAAAGAAATCTGGCTTGAGCTTCAAGTTTATTGACTGAATCATCGCTGATAAGCGATTTTTGAATTCAGAGGATTTAATCAATTTATCTATATGAAGTCATCGATCAAAGACGAACGCTTTAAAATATTTCGCTTATCAAGAGTAAAAGGATTACTTGTGAAATAAAATGAATATTCTCACTTTACCGCTGCGGGGAAATAAATTGCATGGCCTCTTAAAATAAGAATATTGATTTTGTTCTGGGAATTGTCCAAGAAGAAGTACAAATATATATACTCTACATTTAAGAAAAACTTGGCAATCTTCAAGACAATATTATATATGTAAGCAGTAAGAGTAAATCTTGCCAAAAAGTATATACAAAAAAAATGCAAGAGTCTATGATAATAAAAATTGATAAATATATTATCAAAGCTTTAACAAAATTTTTAATAAAATTAGTAACTCATTCTTCTCTTATATCAATTATAGGTACCGGCGAGTTCGGCGTGGTCCAGCAGGGAGTCTGGACGAACGACGGCGAGCGCATCCAGGTGGCGATAAAGTGCCTGTCGCGCGAGCGCATGCAGAACAATCCCATAGAGTTCCTTAAGGAGGCTGCCATAATGCACTCGATCGATCACGAGCACATAGTACGCCTCTACGGCGTCGTGCTCGACACCAACTCCCTCATGCTCGTTACCGAGCTCGCACCCCTGCGCTCCCTGCTCGAGTGCCTCAAGGAGCCGAGCCTGAGAGCGAGCTTTCCCGTGCCGTCGCTCTGCGACTTTTCCGTACAGATAGCCGACGGCATGCAGTACCTGGAGGCCAAAAGACTGATTCACCGCGACCTCGCAGCGAGGAATATACTTGTTTTTTCAAAGAACAAGGTCAAGATATCAGATTTCGGGCTGTCGAGAGCGCTGGGCGTCGGCAAGGATTATTATCAGACGAACTTTAACGTTAATCTGAAGCTGCCGATCGCTTGGTGCGCGCCCGAGTGCATATCCTATTTGAAGTTTACGTCTGCGAGCGACGTTTGGGCTTATGGTGATTACCACACAATTTTTTACTTTTAGACAGTCATAAAAACAATATTGCTTACTAAATCTATTAATACAATTTTTACAGGCGTTACACTTTGGGAGATGTTCAGTTACGGTTTCCAGCCGTGGGCAGCTCTAACCGGCCTGCAGATCCTCGAAGCGATCGACGAGCCGAATTTTCAGCGCCTGGAACAGCCGGACTGTTGTCCCAAAGACTACTTCTCTCTTATGCAGCAGTGTTGGCAGCACGAACCAACCAAGCGGCCAAAATTCTCTGAACTTATCTGCCTGCTACCAGACCTCAAGCCTGAGCAGGTCCAGGCGGTTCAGGACAACTCGGAGATTGGTCAGCTGACGTATCGTCAGGGTGACGTGATCACAGTTCTGGACAAAGGTAGCAGTAATACCTTGTGGAAGGGTGTGTTGAACAACGGTAAAACAGGCTTCTTCAATCCGGCGCACACGATAGCGTATCTGGGGAGCAACTTGCCGAGCAACAAGCCTGGAGAATTCACAAGGGGTGATGGAAAAAATATATTTTCGTCGCAGGTAATAATTATTTTAAGCTTATTTATAAAAGTGTACTCAAATAATTTTATTTAAATTGTCATTGTAATTTTATTTAGTCTTTAAACATCGTTTCGTTACTTAATTAAAATTTTATAATTTCTTTATGCGTTTTCACAGAGGAGAAAAATACGTACAGATATGATCTCATCGCCACAAGGAGATCTGAAACACACAGGCCATGTCGGTCTAGATGGGGCCTATTTCGGGGACATCAGCTTTTTGGGAGGCAAGTATCCACATCTGCCAAGGCAGGTCGTGACACCGTATAAACCGCAAGAAGATGCGACCGACAACAATTCTAGTCAGATGTCGAGTCAGGACGTCATGATGAGAGGCTTGGATAGGGATAGCAACAGAGATAGCCGGAGCGTTCAGCATGTCCAACGAGACACGCAAAGCAAACACGGTTAGTTCTCTAATTTAATAAAAAAAAAGAAAAGAAAATTATGTAGTGCAGTTAGAATATCGAAGTGAATAACAAAGCTTTATAAAAGTGTATAAATAGCATTATTATACTTTTATGATTAAAATATCTAATGAGGAACTGTGAAACAAGCTTTAATTCTTAAACTTTTTAGAATCAATTACCTCATGCCTAGACTGTTAATTAATTATTTATGTCATGTTAATTAGAGAGCTTATGGTCAGATACATGTTCGGATATAACACACATGGGCACCGGGAACGCGGCCAACAACATACCTCCCAGCATGGTCAGCAGTACAGACAGTAGCACTGTTTGTGGCGATCACGAGTATCACGAGATCAGCGATGAGGAAAATCAAGACAGCCCCTTGAGATTCGATAAGCCTCTGAGCTTTGATTTCGGGCCTAGTCTCCTCGACGAGATGGATCAAATGTTCAGATCTTTAGGTATAAGTTGTGAAATCTTATATTTACTTAATGTAAAACTATTTACATTAATCAAAATTAATATTTTAATTTTTTTTTATATTGAGTTTGGTAAAATCTTTTTTATACTTTTGACAAGTTTACCGAAAGAAAATTAAAGTGTTAATATTTAATCATACTAACAACTTTTTAAATTATAGGATCATCACCTCCGCCTCCACCACCGCAAGGTCACCCAGTGCCAACGGAGCACGATTCGAGTAACGCCAGAAATGAATTGCGAGAAATTCAGGCGAAGCAAAGTTCCAAAAAGAAGCAAGCGACCGTGAGTCCTATAAATGTACAGTACACTTTTATTTTATGTATTTTTAGTTTGACTCATTCGCATCAAGAACACTCCATTGCTTCATTCATCATTTTTTTTATTCGTTAATTATGACTAGTGTCTCGCATATATATGTATATTCATCATGTATGTACATATTTTTACTGCTTTTTTATATGGCAAGTTCTCAGAGAAAGTGTCGCAATAGCAAAAGAGACACAGTTTTTTGATAAGTACGCTTAGCTGTTTTCCGGTTGCTTTATATATCTGAAACCTTTTCTACCAACATAACTTTTTATTAAATTATTAGAAAAATTATTAAAAATTACTTAAAATAAAATAAATTAGACAGATGTCTAAATCTTTACATTAATAACTAAAATTAAAATTAGATAACTTATTGATTAATACTTATACAACAATTTCTCTTTTTGATATTTTGTCGTATTCTTGTTTTTTTGCATGCATATATTTTACTTTTAAAAATTTCAGATTTTTAAATCTAATAAAATCACCTCAATTTTAATCACTATATAAATTTAACACAAAATAAATAATGTTAATTAAACAAAAAATAAGGAAATCGAAAACTACGGCATCAACAACATAGAAAAAAAATCACGTCATTCTCGTCTCGCGATCGCACATCATATCGCTTCAGATTCGGCCAACTATCATCAAAAAAGTATCCCCCTATCTCGTCTATTTCTTTTATTCCGACATGTGTGCGTGCTCGCCTTTGGTTTGCGGCTAAGCAGGTGAAGCCAATATCGGCGGCTGATCAGAAAACGCTGTACTCGGCGATTGCGATGGCGCAGGAATTGACGGCCCGTTCCATGACGGACCTCGAGCATCCCTCGCAAGACGCGCACTCGCCGCGCACGCCCGCGAGTCCCGGCAGCTCGCGACGGCGCAAGTTTTCGTTTAAGTTGCCACATCAACACAGTCCGAAACCCGACAGACGACACTTTTCAGAGGAGGCCGCCAGTATACCTGACATCCAGGTACATCATACTCTTTGGTTCTGCTTTCTTTGGTTTTTGGATTTTGGCTTTGGTTTCGGGTACAGAGTCTATCTGTTGAAGTAGTTTTCAAATAAACGATTATACAACTTTAAAATTGTTTGATGATTCTTTGATATTAAAAAACTTTGATAAATTGTATAAACAATCTAAAAAATAAACTTGTGTCTGTGCAATAAGAATAAAAGATTACGATAATTCTAGATTCAAAAATTATTTTATCGTAAAAGTTATAAAATAATTCAATATATTCTATGTTTTAAAGTTTTGTATTAAAACTTGAAGAAGTGGTAAAGATAGACTCTGTTCTTACATTAGTTTATAATTTTCTTCTGTTGCGATTTCATTCGGCTTATCAAAACTATTTAACTCAGTTTCGTTTTGACGCTGTACTGTTCAGAGTAAATTATATAAGGAGAGTCCAGTTCACTTAGTGATAAAGAAAGTTATTTAAATCCTATTAATTTTATATTGGATTTAAATGCAGTATGAAATTTTGTATCTTAAATTTTAAAGACTTGTCATAATTTTAAAATACTTATTTCTTTGATAAATGCTAAATTTTTCTAAATATATTAGCAATTCAATATTTTCAATATATTAGTAGTGATAAGCCAAATTTTTTATATTAAATTATTTCAAACAAATAACACGCAATTAATATATTTTCGTTCAATTAAAATTATTCTTTCACTAATTTTCATTAAAATATCTTTTGATTAACGCTTTTATTTCGCACATATATAATTATATAAAACAATTACACTTATTAACATTTACAGTAACATAACTACTATAAAATCTAACATTGTTACAACTATAGATCGTTGCATAAAACAAAAATCCTGGTTATGGAACAACGCTAATTCCTGATGCCAGACAATGATATAGGTCTTATGTAAATCTAACCTTGCTCACCATCTAATGGCATTCATGCAGAGTAAATCCTTTCAAGCTCTTTTAAAATTCAATTTTATATTATGCGGATGATGTTCTTATACTATTTATTTCATTCACCATTTATGTATAATTATTATTATCTGTAATACTGCGCTTTTATTCATTTTATTAACTAGTTTAAGGGCGTAATAAGTTTATTTCTATTTTAAATAAATTTAAAACTGCATACTGCGTTCTCCAAAAAAATATTTTTAATTTTGATAAATATAAATTATCATAGAATCAGTTGAAAAGATGCAAGTTAAAATTTACGTTATTTATATAATACAGAACGCTTTTCAAAATTAAAAAAAATACCTTTATAAAAAAAAAAAAATTACACCCTTAAACTTCAAGCGCTTACTAATCTACTGATACTAATGCAATTTCATCCCCTCTATTCCCCCCTTCCCTTTAACTTTAAATTATGATTTCTCATTTTATTTACCGGTCATTACATTTAATTTCTCTCTTCATTCTTCTAAAATTTTATTTCGTGTCGTATGCTCTACTGCACTCACACACTCGTACGCACAACTCTGTGTATTAAATATCGCATGCGCCAATAAAATGACTAGTGGCTATGCTCGAGCTTGCAATCCCTCTCGTCCACGGTATCCAGCATCGAGTCCCTGGGCGCCCCGTCCACCCTCAAACTGCCTTTATGGGACAAGGCCTCGGCCGAGTTCTGTTTCGCCAAGTCCCGCGAGCTCCTCACCAAACCCACCGCCTGGAACACGTACGTCGATGTTGAATTTGATGCTAGGATCCTAGATAATGCTGCGATGAAGCAGAATCTCGTGAAGTCGACCGAGTTTTTGGAGAATGGTAATGCGCATAGGAAGAGCATAGCCAGTTGCTTGGAGTTTGAAGCTAAGCATCACCAGCAGAATGGGAAGAATAATTTTGACTTTCCCAAAGAGTCAAAAAGAGTATCGACCAGCTATGTCGATAGATACTTCGAGCAGCCTAAGTATATGGATGAAGAGGCAAGTTTGGACGATCCGGATGAACTATCCTATGAAGATGAGCAGAAGATCAACGAGCTCGAGCAAGAATGTAGAAACGCCTTCCTGGCCAATTTTCCCGAATTTGGCCTGATGCTACAGGAGAACAATCGAGCTGCAGCAACAGCGGCCCATGTCAACAAAATGAGCGAATCCTCAGCCAAAATCGTACCTCTCAAGTTCGAACTGCCTCATGAAAAACTTGCTAATCTAGAGCTGGGAACGAGACCAAAGATGAGCAATAATGAAGTTACCAAGATGAATCTGACTGAGCTATCGAAGAAAATAGACATGCAGAAGCAACAGCAGCAGCAAAGGGCTTTCATCGGCAGTCCGAGACACCCAAATCACGATCTTCAGAAGAATGTTTACAGCGGTTCTTCCGACAGTATGAAGACCACAGTTCCGGATAGTCCACGAGGCAATCTGGAAGCCGTCAGGATGAATATCCAGAATTTCAGAAAGTTCGATCAGAGCAATGGCCAGCACCAAAAGAATGGACACGACAATAATATATATCCTTATGCTATATCTAATAACCCCTTATTCCTCGATCCTGACAAGAAGGACTCACCTATGTACAGCAGTTCGGAAAGCCTCCGAGTGAATGTTCAGCAACGGATGCGAAGAAAGTCAGATGCTGAACTGAATTGCAACCAGATGGATCAACAACAACAGCAGCTTAATAGTAAACTATTGGCGGAAAAGTATCAGAGGGAAGTTTCCGGCTTGGAAAGTGTGAAGAATTATCTGGATTCGAAGAAAGGTCAGTCCGGTCTAAATCTAGGTTTTGGTAAGCTCACTCAGAATATGATCCAATTAGGTAAGAACATTGCTCAGAATACTAGAAATCTCGGTGGCATGGATCTCATCTCGTCGCCGCGCAATAATTCCAATAACCAAGGACCTCCTTTGCAGAAACCTAAGCACCTTGATCTAAACATGTCTATGCAGAAGAATGCAAACCAGAAGATAACCAACAGTCCGACCATGCATCAGAGAATACTAGAGCCACCGAAATTATACCAGAATGACAGAAAGATAGTAGGAATAGCTAAGACTGAGATCTTCGTAGAAAAGGTTCAGACGGCCAACGTTTTTCGACCCAGAACTTCCTCATTGTCAGAAAACAGGCGTCCCCACATGAAGAATCTGCGACGATCCTTTCACCCTGGTACTAACGAATCCAGCGACGATTCAGACTCTGTATCCCACTCAGAAACCGACATAAGAAGTAGACTAAGATTTAAAAGACGTCACAAGCGTATGCCTCACAACGTGCGCCTTAACTTCAAAAACCAAAAAGCCGTAGCTGCAGCTGCTCACCAAGCCTTTTTGCATCCAGACTCCGCTAGAGGATTCTCCACCTTAGAATTAAGCGGCAAATCACCGCCACCGTCAACGAGCTTTTTGAACTCGCTATCACCGCCTTTTTCGTCGAGGAACAATGTTGCATCGTGGCCGGAGAGCGCTCCGAGCTCCAGTATTACCTTCACGAGCAACTCGGATTTGGACTCCGATACTAGCTCGGAATATCCGGAATTCTGCAACGACATCCTCACGTTCCCACCGTCCCCGGCTCCTTAGTGATCACTGTCCATTTTTAGTTTCCTTAAGCGTCTTTGTGATTTGAGCTTCGTGTGAGCTGAGAGTTTAATTATTTTTTATTATTTTTTTTTTTTTCATTATTTCATATACATGTCGTTCATTGTGATAATTTAGTTAATCGTTTTTAAAGTGCAATTTAGTAAGGTGCAAAAGTTGCTTGTATGACGAATGTTTAACTTGAAGAATGCAAAAAAGTAAACGGATCTAGTCATGAGCATCCAAAGAATAATGCACTGATTTTGGTATTCGTTCAACAGTTAAAAGAACTTTTGCACCTTTTAATTTTGCAAGTGCATAAAAATTAATCGTGATTTTTTTATATTTTATGGTAATGATATAACGTCTGTAAATAGAATTTTTGAAATGCAATGCTTCAAAATCGAGCTTAAAAAATGAGAAAGTTCGTGCTATACAGGAAAAAATTAGAAGGAGTGTCTTGTCTCTTAATAAAAAAACAGATTCGGTATCTCCTAGTTCGTAAAATCGATTTTAAAGTCGGAAGTATTGCAGAACGATTACACGTAAGGTAAACACGCGACGACGATAAGAATGGTTAAGCGTCGGAATCACTTTTTGATACTTGTATTTATACATTTATACCGTAGAAAGGTAATAAGAAAGTCGAGAGAGCGACGAGATTAGATTTTTTACTCGCACATAAACACATACGACGGAGCGGATCCGTATATTTTATTAAAAAACGGCTCGTCGGAATCATAATCGTACATCGTAAGCTCATTGTATCCCTCCATTATACACGATTGAGAAAAAAATTATCGATAGGAGTTCCGCGTTAATTTGCATCTTTATTATTTCTAACGCAGCTATTATATTTGAATGCCTTGATTGATCCATTCAGCTTGTTAAATATAACGATGATAGCATGTTGCCATGTTCTTGAATACTTTAGCTTTGGTGCAATTTTTTTAAACTGCTCTGTACTAGTCCTTGAATTTTATCTACTCGTTTATGAAATAGTTGAGCTACGTTCAGAACGTAAGACTTGTAAATACTTATTCAGTTAATATGGGCATTATATACCGTTTTTCACCAGAAAGATAAGTTGTGTAATTTTTTATACAAGTTTTTTACTCATCATATACTTCATACAATATAGCGTTTTACAGTAATTTAGATTTTTCCCATTGATATTAATCAGAAGAGTTACGAGAACGATTCTCCAATCTAACAAACTACAAGCTGCTAGAAACGTAAAGAAGAATAAAAAATTTTTCTCTCAAATCACTCGCAATCCAACTCGAGACCTCACTCACCACCAAACCATCACGTATATAACCAAATCACTAATATTCACGTTCACAAACTCACACTCGTGAATCTCCCCTTGACGAGCTCCCTCCGCTTCAGAGTCAGCCCGCATCTCTGCCGCTTTCGTATCAGCCTTTATCTCTATCTCTCTCTCTTTCCATTATTATTGTTTACTTTCGTCTCGACTGTTTATTTAATTTTGTTTATTATTTCTTATTTATTTTTCGTTCGTTTTGTTCGTGACCTCCGTGTTGTGAACGGTCATTACGCCTACCCTCCCCCTGCGGCTGTGTTGTTCTGCAGGCGACCCTGTCCGACGAGGCCAAGGAGGTTTACAACAGTTTGGTGGAGACGCCGGCTACGGGAATAGCTGATAGTCCTGATACTAATCCCCTGAGAATGCTGCGCTCGGGCCTGCCGATCGTCAGGCCGAGGATCAGGGGAAATAAGCACGCGTCCTCGCATAGTGTCGCCTCTGCCGATGATGAGCATCATCATCAGGTGAGCGTTGCGGATTGTTTAAGATTCGTTAAATTTGATTAATTTTGTGATTGAAAAACTTTGTCAATTATTTGTAGAAGTTATCGAAAAGGTTAAGTTGTAATATAGTTTAAATATTAAAGGATCAAATTTATTTATATGTTTTGTAATTTTGTAAAGATAAGTTCGTTAAGTAGAATGATAGACAATTTAAAAGAATATAATTCGAAAATTTTTAAGTTACGGTAAAGAAAATAGTCTTTACTTTTTCTCTAAGAATTAATTTTATAATTTTTTCTTTTACTTTATATTAGTGCTTTTAAAATATTTATATAAACTTTACCCTAAACATACTAATAATCTGTATACAATGTACGTAAATATATATTTTAAATATTTAATCTTATTTTTTGTAACACCGCCAGCTCCATCAGCAAGGCAGCAGCAGGAGCTTCCACTTCGACAGCCTCCACCAACACAGCAGCGGCGCCCGCACACTTCCAAAACTCAGGATACCTCCGCCCTCTCAAGCGCCTCCTCCAGTCCCCAACCAGACGATACCAGGCATGTATAGGCACCACTCGATGGAAATCGAAAACAATCAGAACCAAGGAAACGTCAACGACGACAACCCTATACCCTTGCCGCCGCGCGACCGCTCAAAAACCCTCCAGCCAAAATCCAGCCTGCCCAGACACCAAAGGAAGCATCCTCTTATTATACCCGGTGGCGGAGTCACGAGGACTCTGGCTAAGATGCAGGCCGTGTCGAGTCCGACTATCGAGGACCAGGTGGACGGTTTTAATAGGCTTAATTTTGGCGAGGTTCAGGAGGTCGGGACTAACGGTACTCAAGCCGCCGATAGGCCCACTTCAAGTGGCGAGGTCGCTTCGCCTGAGCATGCTCCTAACAGGTGAGGCTTGTTTGGCTATTTTATTATTATTTTAAAGACGATTATGTAGCTTCAGTTGATGTAAAATTTAATTTTCATACTTAAAAAAATTGTAAAAGTAAGTTTTAACACTTTAAACTCTAAATTAAAACTGTATGCATAAAAGTTATTTTAATGTGAAATAATTATTGCAGCCCTGAAGAGTTCGAGAGGCGCATCGATTCAGAATTGGCAGCCCTAGATTCCCTTCCCGCTGAAGATAACAAGCAGCATCGTTGCAGCGTCATCTCTGAAGATTTGCTCGAGTTCTCCGAAAATCTAATTGATTGTGATGCGCCTGACGATAGCGATGATAATACCGATAGTCCTGTTCCTCATACGACAATTTCCACTGCTCCAGTAATCGAGCAAGCGACGCGCAAAGTCAGCGCTAATTCCAAAACTTTACTCGAAAACTCGGGGACTAACGATATCAGCAGGAACTCGACAACTGCGGGTATGACCTCAAATTCGATTTACAACAGAATTAAGTCGCAGCAACAAGCGGAACAGCAAGACGACAAAAGCGAAACCATGACAAGAACTAGCGATCACGTATCTTGCGAGGATCTTCTTGAATTTGCATGCGATGGACCAAATTCGCGGCGTACTCGTGGACCGCGTAACGGTGAACAATCGGATGAGGTGAGTTTTAAATAGAAAATTTAAAGAACGAAATTGTGCATGTAATCATAATTTATTTTTGCTGTAAAAAACAGGTCAGAATCATGCTAAAAGTGTTGCACGAACAGTCGACGCCGGAATCCTGCGTGGCAGCACTAAACGTTACAAACTGGGACGTGTTGGCGGCGATTAAACTCGAAAGGCTGCAGGGCTTGCTGAAAAAAGAAAACAACTTTGTTGGGCTGGAAGACTGCAAAGTCATGTTGAACCAATGCGGCGGAGATGTTGTTAAGGCTGCCGCGCTGCTAAGAAATACCGAAGATACAGCCGCCGTTTAGAAGCCAAGAGGAGATGCAATAGTTCTTTTTGTGTATTTTTGTTATTGTTGGGAAGCCGACTAAGCAATATTTCTTACTTATTTATTTATGGTCAAACTGATGATTTGAAACATGGTAACGTGAATGTTTTCTTAATACTCAGTAGTTTCTTTTTTATGTATTTTTTAATGTTTAATGTAAGAAAATTCTTTTTGTTTCATGTTAATTTATATCTTCATCACATATATTTAACACATAATTAACAGATTTGTTACAATATTGCTCAGTCGGTAAATAATCATCGTATGATTAATCATTGATAAATGAGTAAGAGTTTCGAAATAAGAATTGGTTTTTGTGAGATATATTGTTCTTTATTTACTTATTGATATTCATATTGCAAAATTAAATATTGTTATTAGTTTTAAAAAGTTGCCATAATGATAAGATACATTTATTTCAACCTTTGCAATATAAATATTTTTAAATAAAGAATGCTATTTTCGCAAGAACTTGAAATAACAAGGTTGTACTACTCAGAGGGTAATGGGCAGCTTTTATCCTTCCTTTGCATAACAGTGTTCTCAAATAATTTGTATTTATAACTCATTTATTTATTGCGCCCACATCAAAGCTTCTTTCGTTAATTCTCATGGAGTATAGATATACAAAATGTACAAAACGCGCACAATTTTTAGATGAGGTAAACAAAAGGAAGAATAAACTGACACTCAAATGATTGCGCATAATCATTTGAGGCCTTTATGAGTGTGCTTTTCTAGAAGCTACTAAGTCCTAAGGATTGAAGTTTACACAGGGGAGAATAAGAATCAACGTATAGAGGTCGAAGTGAAACGCCAAATAGATTGGAGATAGTTTGTGTTCAACTTAAAAGTTTTTTGTAGTTTTATTGTAAGAATAGAACGTAGTTCAGTTTCCATAAAACTTTGTTGGTTGATTAGACACAGTGTCAAAAAATTCTTTTGTATTGTAATTAATAACATGCAATATAATCGTAAGGTTGTACTAAAAAAGCTTAATGGGTGACCTTATAATCAAACTCTGCCTTAAAAAAATCTTTTGTGTCAACTTTCTTAATATTTTTGATAATTGTTGATGATAACTGCTTCGGACTAAAACTAACTGTTTGTGCGTCTACTTATTTTAGGCATTTTAACAAACTAAATTAAATTGCTGACTGTATTATGAATTTTTTTGGTATACTAGCATTTTAGAATAGACTCGAAGAGTTTTTTCTAAAATTTAAGACCTCTATAAAGTAAAAAAGCGTAGATTGAGCCCTACGAGCCTAAAGTCACCTAATCATGAAAATCTGTCGAAACCAAAAGACAAACTATATAAGTAGTCACTCAAGTTAATTTTTACTTTGCTAGCTTTATGTAAATATAACAATATAGGCAAAGAATCATATTAAAAAAAAAACTATTTTTTCAAAAATTGTTTATCGCCATTAACAAAATGAAAAAGATCGCACGCGAAACTGGTGTACTTATAAAATATTAATTTTTTAATTGAAGACGATGCGTTGAGCTTTTCGATTGAAAAAGAAAGAGCAATTGCCTTTATCGAGCAACTGTAATGTAGTTTGGTTTGGATGATTAGTCAAACCTTCGTAGTAATGGTATGACCTACCAAAATCAGGGAAACGATGTCCTCTGCATATATAATCTTTATACCTGTTCAGGCTACAGATGATCGTATGACATATTTTTTATCAATCGTAGACAATCGGCTTACATATATCGATAATCAGAAGAAAGTCGTCGAGAGAGAAGACTTTCTTCTAAATCCTATAAACACTGAGTAGAGACGATGGTTTATGTAGACATTGTCTTGATCTTTAAATTTTTCTATTACCCGCGTTTTTCGTTCCCCGCCGTCAATTAGGTACGACTTATTTATCTATAGGATTAAATATAATGTAATAATTGCGTAGGCAGCAAAGGACACGTTCGCGTCCTGAATCTCCTTTTGATACGCCTGAGATAACGTAATAATATTTATACGTCGATATAATATATATTGTATTATTGTACAACAAAAAGGAAGGAAGAGCGGAAAAAGTTTTATATCAATTGTATTTACGTATACAATATACACGATGCGTATAAAAATATGGAAAACGTTCGTACTTTTTATTTTACTTCTATTCCAAATATCCTATATTATTTTTAAAACTGACAAAATGTAGATAAAAATTTATTTCCAATATTGTTAAGTTACTTATTTAATTTGAACTATCTAACTAGTCGAGTGATCATTCAATAATTAAGCACCGTTTAACATAATTAGAACTTGGATAGGTGGGACCGGTCGGTCCCACCGTTTGGTGGCTTATTTCAACAATCTTTTTAGACGGAGGAGATAACTTGTATATTATTAATAAAAAATACTAAAGTTTAACCCTTCTGCCTAAAAATTCTAAGCAAGGTCTGTCATGAAAACGTCGTCTTTTTTATCCTAGCTTTAACTGGATGGATTTGCCGCTTGTTCGCAAACTTAGATAAAGTAGCAACAATTTTTTATGAAAATAATTATTTTATTCATTACAGCAAAAACTTATATTAAACAAAGACAGAGTAATGAACTAAAAATGATCTTCCCTTAGTACCGGTGTAATATCAATAAAATATTAACATTCCAATAAGCCTGCAAATTTTATGTATGAATCAAGGATACTAAAGCTCCCGAAACACGGTGTAAACTCAATTTTCAAACATGGATTTATTTATTGTTTACACGATACTGCAGCAACCTGTTATAATCTTCAAAATATAAAAAACCGTTAAGTAAACTTTTTCCTCTCGCAACTCCTCTAAAAAGGACTCCCAACAAACTCCGAAACGCAAACACCTTTACACAATAACTTTTCACTCCAAACGCTTATCGTCAGAAACACTTGCACGAACCTTCGCCTTTCTTATAACCATTCACACACACAGCTGAACAATTAAGAGCAGATAATAGCCTTTTAATAATCCTTAAAAGCGCTCGCGTTCAGAGGATAACAAAAAGTGCGATTACATCATCAGTTGTCGTTTTTTTTTCGCTCAGCCGACTCCGTCGGCGCGCATTCAAGTGCCGCTCGAGGCGGCGAACAGGTAGATAGGTAGTTATATAGGTGGATGTATATGCGCGAGCGAGCGGAAACGCGCGCTACCGGCTGTGCTGGTTCTTTGAGGTGTATCCTTGCTGGAAAAAAGGCCTGGAATTATCTCGCGAGAATAAAGTGAGGTGAGCGCGTGAGGGATTAAAGGAGCGTTTAGTTGGTTTTTTGGGTGAGGTTGAGGGAGGTTGATGTGTTGTTGACGTGTGAGATTAGTGTTTGAGCTGTATGTTCAGAATTTTCAGTTCATGTTCTACTACTTAATTAACTTAATTATATAAAAACAAATATTATTTTAAATCATGAGGGGAAATTTTTATGACTTTGTGTTATGTCGTTGAAGAATATTTGTTAGAAACTATGTACCTATACTATAAAATTAAAATTATTAAAATTAAAGAGATTAAAAAAAAAGAAAATTGTAAGAATGAAGGAAAATGAAGGAAACTTTGCATTTATTGAATAATGAAAACCGTATGATTTTTTATATAACTCCCGGATAGACGAAGCTTCGAGCGAAGTATTTCATTCAAAATTTCCACATATACCATTAAGTAGGTGATCCGTCAAAGCATAAAAGAAATACGGCTTTTTTGATAAATCTAGGAAAAAATAATGTTGCAATTGAAATTCATGAATTTGCAATATAAAGGTAGAAACGGCATTCAACGAAATGTGTATTTCTAAACAGCCTAGAAATATCTAACACAAATTCCCTAACACTTTCTTAAAAACGATTTGAAATCCCACATAACCGTTCCTACACCAAACCCCTCAATTCCCCCAAAAACTCAGCAAAACCCACTTAAAAAGCCAACTTAAATCCACAATCACCCGCAGAACAAACTTTACCCACTATCTCCTCCCCTTCCCTCCCTACCTCAGAAACTCAGCTCGCGCCTTACCGGCATACACACATCCATATGGCAAGTGCGCTCGCGCTGCCCAGCGCGCAACACACCTACTCCGCGCGCGCGCGCCGGCACTCGCAGTCTGTTAACGCGCGCCGCGGCGACACGTTCTCTTTTCGCCGCGGAGAGCTCCTACAACTGCATACACCCAAACAATCGCGCGAATTCGGTTAAAAAAAGCTGTGAGAAACCCAGCTGCGAAATCGTGACGCGTAATGATAGTCTAACCTTGAATCCTACTCTAGCTTCGACACACCGCGACATCAGAGTGCGGTAATTAATACCTGCGCGAGTTCGTTATAATTGAGTCGCGTGTGCGCCGAGTTAGGAAGGATTGTAATTGCGCGCGTCTGGGCCGCATTGTCCTGGACTTTTTTCGCCGAGGCTTGACTTTTTTGCCGCCTGAGCCGGATCGAGGTATGTAGGTTAGTTTTGTTTTTAATTTAATTACCGACGCGCCGTGCTGCTTTTCAACGGGGGCGGCTTTGCAGCCCCGCCGCGACGCTCTAATCCGATTGTTGTTGCTTTTCGAAAGGTGCCGGTTGAGGTCGACTGCTGTGTTGACGGTTTTTTTTTATGTGGATGATGCGTTTGTTGTGGGTGATTGGTGTTCTTTTTTTTGAATTTTTGACGGTTGGTGGAAAGGAAGGTTGTGTGTCGGTGAGTGTCTTACCCTACCCGGAAATTATCTACTTTCGCTGTCTTGTTCGCTGTGCAATAGAATAGCACGTCTTCAATTTCTCCGTATCGAAAGTTTTCCGATATACATGCACTCTTTTTTTAATTAGGTGCGACCTAAAGTGAAAGAATTCCCCATTCCTTTCCTATACGCAAATAAACTTCGTTCATAAACGACTCGAGCTATTCCAGATCATTACAAATAAAGCCCGACTTTCATGCCGCTATTCCTAACGCAATAAGCAGATAATAGATAACGCCGGATAACAATGCAGATTTGAATAATAGGCGTAATTTCGAGCGCAATTTTCGTACGGAACAGTTACACTTTGAATAATAATGCGTGCGAGCCGGCGCGCGCGCTTGACCGAAGTGTGTCAAAACTCGAATTTATATAAATTACACATTATGCAGGCACCTCGCTAATTTAGCTGAAATTCACGCGGCGCTGCAGCGGGGCCCCGCTTACCTAGGCAAAAATTTTAATTAACGCTCGCTCTCTCCCCGATCCGTTTTACAACTGTAAAACTTTAACACCGTGCAAGTATACACACACGGCGTTGTACCAAAAATACTTTACGACTTGGACCAATTAAACAAACAATCCGTACATGCGCTTTAGTAAAAAAGCGATCGCTCGGTGAAAAAAAGAAATGCCAGAAAATCCACCCACCAATTATTTGTCTCTACACCCAGCCTAGCACTGTCTATTGCGCCAGCTAGCTAACCCTTCAATATTCGCCTTCTTTTTTTCTCTCGCTCGTGGAAAAGCGAGCTCGAGCTCTAGCTTATATATATGCAGCTAAGTGTGCACTTGCGCGAGACTCGTTACGTCAGGGTAATTGACCCTGCAGATCGCGCCTGGCGCGCGAGCGCGCGGCTAGCCGATTTTTTCTCCTTTTCTTCTTCTCCTAGAGCCGTTTTACTCCTTGGGAGAATTCTTGCGGAATAATGAGACGCTAAACTTTTGCAAAAAGGTTGGGTTTTTTGTTGACGGGGGGTAGAGAGTGTTGGAATTAAGGGAATTAATTTCGGAGTTTTTAGTGAGGGAGGTTAGATAAGGCTGATTTAGTTGATTAGAGACGCGAGAGGAATGTGAAAAGTTTTATAAAATGTATTTACTTGGTGATTACGGAAAAATAATAGATACCTTTCTCTTGATCCCGATTGACATGAGTTATGTTATAAACGTTTCCGTGACGACTTTTTATATCTTTTGTTAAGATGTAAAATTGTAGGTATTGATTTATTAGTATTTGCACTCAGAGCTGCAAGTCGCCCACTTGCCAGTTGCAATAGCTGACACAAGTCAGTTTTTTCGGTGCGTGTAAACATTGTTATGTTAATAGTACCGCCAGCGACAACCAACAATCAACTAATATTTTTATTTCTTTCGCATATATCTCTGAGATAAAGTAAACAACTTTATACTTAAATAATTGACTTGATTTAAATTTCATACACAAGCAAAATGCATATTCTACTTTAAATCAATGTCAATAAACGATTGAAACTTCTAGCATCACTTGTTAGCCGGACAGAAAGAAAAATTGATACAATTCGTATCGTATTCGTTAAAATCATTATAAAGCATTCCAGATCTTGAGCACCTCGAGCTATGCTACTTTGCATAACGAGCGTAAAGCTCGTATTTACGAGATCCCAGGCGCGCGAAATTGTCGTCTTCTACTGTTCCAATTAGCGTTGACGTCACAGCGCGCCACTATCATAATTATTTATTTTATAGTGCTTTCGTTGAAATAAAGAGTCGTAGTATGTGCCTAGTGTAAATAAAACCGATCGATCAGATATATCTCACGGGTGTTTATTCCAACTTCTTTTTTCACTCGTCAAAATTTTCACTTATTGCATCAACCGATTTAATGAATGAGTTTAATACGCGTTAATCCATTAAATCGTCTTGCTAATCAATTATAAGGTTATTCAAACGGTATCAGTTGGATCGTCGAGGTGGCGGTATTTTTTTAAAAGCCCTGATGGAGAATTGGAGCGATGCTTTTAAGCGGATTATCAGCGACCGCGTGCCTGAACTTTGCAGGATAAGCTGGATTTTTTATGACGTGGGAATCGTGTTTTTTTATGTCAATGATTTATTTTGCGACCGAAGATGTAGCTGGTATAGGGGGTTTACGTTATAGTGTTGTTGCAGGTGCGTAAGAGATTCAGTGATGTTTTTGTCTTCTGTGCATTATCACTTTTGTGTTTTTAAGTAATAAATTTGGCGTCTGCATCAACAAAAGAAAGACAAGGAAATGTGTAATTAAGACACACCGATGAATCGATAAACGATCTTTTCCAAAGATAAAGTACACAAAAAATACACTTCACAAAAGCCGTTCTCCACACCAAACAAACCCATCACCCGCCTTCCAAAACCACCACCCACCACATCAATCACTTCACAACAACCCCTCGCCAACAACATTATAATCCCTACCCGGCCACCAAAAAAAACCCCAAGAAATCCCGAGAATCCCAACCTCTCTCCAAAGCTCGAGAGCTTGCGCATCTTCGCATAGCTCCGCTCCCCAGACTCTCGCAGATCGGAAAAATGCCCGCTGTCACTGGCCAATTAACAGAGAGCGCTTGGGCAGCGAGCTGTCAGCCGCTTTTCACTCTCTTCCCTTCCCCCGCCTCGGAATTCCTCGGAAAAGACAGCCGCGCGCGATAGAGAAAAAGGATAAGTCGAGAGAGAGAGAGAGAGGCATGCGCCGAGAGTAAAGACGTCGTCGAAAGAAAAGCAGCCCCCCCTCCTGTCAATTACCCGGCCATAAAAGCTGCGTATACGGTAGGCTATGGGGGCCCGGAGGTTACCGGAATCGCGAAATCTCAATCGGCCAGCGCTCGCGTATATATATATGCACACAGATACGCATACGTGTACGTTTAATCAGACACAGACACGTGCGGGTTAATCTATAGATCTCCAGCAGTGGCCGCGAGTCTGTGTATGTATAAGAGCTGCTGAGACCGGCGAAGTAATGACCGCAAGGAGAACTGGCCTTGAGAAATGCCTTCTCTCTCTCTTGAGAGAGCGCATTTGCTGCAGCAAGCGCACCTCGTCCATATGTATTATGAGAACGCGCCGCTGGGATATATCGTTGCCCTTTAAATTCGACTGGCTTTTTGGAGCCGCGGGATTATTTTCTTCAAAGCGGAAACTAATGGTCCGTAAATGCCGTTCGCCTAGGCACTGCGGGCTTTGTTTAACGGTTTTGAGTTGGATTGGCTTTTTAGTGGGCTAAGCACCGGGCTGCGCGCTGGTTGGCTTTATGGTTTTTAGCGAAAAACCAGAGGCGAGGTGTGTATATCTCTGGGCGAGCTGCGCGAGTTTTATGCCGGCTGTTAACGCCGGTAGTGCTCCAGTTTTTTCGGTGAACGCGCAAGCTGGTTGATGGATATAAAGGCGGCCGATTTCGGCGGTTTCTTATGCGTTTTCTTGTTTCGCTTGGGATGGAGTAGGCTTTTTCTTTTGTTTAGGTGTATACGTGGTGTCTAATGGGATGGTGTTCTTTAGAAAGATGGATACGTGTGGTGTTGAGCTTTATTGAAGCGCTTTCTTTTGAAGTTTGGAATGGCTCTTTTTCATTTTGATTTTTTATTTAGTACGGCGCTAATTTTTTACTGAAAGTAACTTACTGGTGCCCTCATTGCTTTGATAACTCAGTTTTTATTAATGTACATCAACATTATGACTTGTACTTGTTTTTAATACCGATTAAATTGATAAGCAGTGATCCTGATTAAACAGTTAGCTACAGCATAAACGTGATTGAAAAACTATAAATTTGTCAGGATTTAACATATAAATCTAATTTATCTAAAACTATTAACTCTTAACCACTCATAAGTTTATAATTTTTTCTTCTTTTTCCATTTCCAATGTAAGTTTATTGGTATAACTGTATCAAATTAGCCATAGTTAAAAAAAATCGAACCTAAGTGTCAAGGTGATTTAAATATTTAAACTCAATCGTAAACTCAAAAGAGATTTGCCGTAGCTTTAGCACATGCAGTTTCGCGGAAAAGTCATTTGCACTAAGAAGAATGTGTGTCAACTATCTCGGTATAAAAAGCTGAAAAATGTCAGAGCGTAACTGCGGTTAATACACCTTTACGATTACAACGCATGACTTTTTCTCTCACTTTTAAAATACATAATCATCACTTCCTATTTTCAGCACACTATTTTCTCGCGTTATAGTGTCACAAAAATATCAAATTTTTATAAATAAAAACATCTTCTTCTAACGTTTCTTCACAACAATGTTTCCCCAGCTTTTTCACACACATATTTTTCTGCGCATAAAGAGCAATTAGCGCGTCCACCTTGCACTGAAAAATGAAGTTATTTATAAAATACGGTTTAAAAATAAAGTACCGTAACCCTGCAAACAGCTGCTTTTTTCCCCAGTGAAAGGTACGAACATTTTACATCGATTGTCCAAAAGCTCGCGTCAATCAAGATATCCCTTGATCAGCCGGGTTCCGCGTATATTAAATTTTTTTTCGCATTATGAAGTCGGAAATTATTACTTCTTGTCCGTATGCCTTATTCCACTTATCGAGTTTGAAAGTCAAAGTTTTTTAAATTGTAAAATTTCATTTGGAGAGAGAAGGAGAACCTAATTTCTGCAATCGCGTGGCTTTCTAATAGTTTTGTGGGAAAAAAGAGCGGATTATCGGTTTATTGGGTGAAGTTTATATGGAGCTAGAAATGCAGGGATGGAGAAGTCCATGCATAAGTTTTATTGAAATTTTATACATCTGATTTTATCCGAAGTAACGATTATCACTTTTTATCTTGCTAATTTGCAATTATTCATTTATGGGAGATATTGCAAAGAGATAAGTGTTTAATCGTTTATTATACATTCATATAATGATACGATTAAAGCCGAGATAACAGACTGCGATAATTGGGCGTATACATTTCGAATGATTAACGAAATTTTTAGGTGGAATGTATCACACAGCCGTTATTATAAGAAAGGCATAAAAATCCATTATCTGCTAACGAGTGAAAGTCCATTTCAAAAAACCTACTTCAAGCTCGCCTCATCAATCCCGCGTACCACTTTTCCCAGCATATTCCCAAAAATCGCACGAACTAAAAAAAATTTAAATCACCCAAATCAAGAAACAATTACCCCTCAGCCTCATTCACCTCCCATCCCACACCCATAAAAAAAAACGTTGGCGAACCCTCCCATCAATTCTCAACTTTCGCTGAAACAACAAAGCCGGCTCCTGGAAACCTTCGTCCCCCTATAAGCTGCACACACAGGCGCAAATTTCGCGTATGCCCTTGACAAACATTCACTTCCGTTGCATAATATAGCTCGCTCGGGCGCGCGCTGCTCTACCTTTCCCCCATGCCAGCAGCAACAACAGAATGTGTATATGTATATTTCACGCGGCCGGCCGGCTGGATTTTTAAAATTTCGCTCGCAAGTTGCACAGCTAGCTTAGTGCGTGCTGGTATTCGGCTGGAAATTTAGTAACGGGTAAGCGGAGGTGTTGGACTGCGGTATTGATTTGAACAGTATTGTGGTTGGCTTGGGAGCGGGATAAGAAGTGAGTGAATGACTGACATTATGTAAGAATTTGTTCTCGTTTGTCGGTTTTTCGGTTATTTGGTTTTCTGGCGGGTTGTTTGTTTTTGGCTGGTTTCTTTTGGAGATTGAAATGTTTGGTTGTTTTGGGTATGCTGTCGGTTTGAAGTTTTGAAGTGAATGTTTTTTTTATTGTAGTGTGAAATTGGAGTGTCTTGGGTGAATTGGAAACGCGTTCGATTTAGCTTGCTTTATTGTTTTTTTATCGAACGGTTGTCTTATGACGCGGCAGAATACAGTGCAGTTATACATTGTCATTCACATGTATATAAATTTTCATACATTATTAAAACTTGTCACGCTTTATTAAGAGTAAAACTATGTCAAACCGAGCTCTGAATTTTCGTATCTATACCCTCCAACATTTCGTGTCTCAAATCAACAAAACACTAATAAACCCACAAACTTACCTCGCCATTTTCAACCTACCCTCAAATTCTCAAAATACCAAGAACCTCTAGCCCTCCAACATTCCAACCCATCTTCAAACCCAACATCAGATCAAGCCCCCCCAGCTCGCTTAAAAACCCCGCACACGTATATAGCGGCTCTCTCTCTCTCTCTCTCTCTCTCTCGGGGCATAGATACCGAACGCGCTAGCGATCGAAATTCAATCTGCCCCGGCCGATCTGCTATATCCCTACTCTCTTTCTCCGTACGCTCGTGCGGCTGGCTTGCTTAGCAACAGGAAGAGAGCCACGGCAGCCAGGGCATCCCGATAATTCGCTCTCCTCTCTCTCTCTCTCTACTAGCGGTCAGTCCAACATAACTGCACTTGCTTCTGCACTTGCGCCGCTGCGGCGACGGCGACGACGACTCGCAGCGAGCGCGAAAACGACCGGTTGGATAAGGCGCGACGATGAGGGATTTATGGGACGAGATGTGGAGATGAGGTATACGGCTGGATGTGCAGGTGCGGATGGTTCATTTGGATGGTTGGTCGTTTTTTTGGGGTTTGGATTTTTAAGATTGGAGGTTTTGGTCGGTAGTGGGATTAGTTTTGTTGGAGATAAGGGTTGGGGATTCGTTCGTGTTTTGACTTGATGTTTTTCTTTCGCTGTTGTCGCAAAAAGAGTATCAAAGGCTGCGTGCCTGGAGATGTATAAGTAGATATGAACCGAGACTGACAAGACTAAACACGATGTGTATCTGATGCTTACATGCCTTCATGCGAACACAATTGCGTTTAGCCGAGCAGAAAATTGTGTAGGTGAATCCCTAAGTAGGGCTTCATTAGGTTTGAAAAGTGTTTTGAATTAGGATCGAAAATTCAAAGAACACTAAAATGTAAATATATCAAAATTTTAGGATATATTGAGGATTAAGAATTCATAATTTGAGTAATAATTTTAAAATTATTTTAGCTACTGTTGCTGCTCTAGTTAGAATCCAGTTACGGGGCCTGACAATAATTTAGCATGGATGTCCTAACTAAATTTCTACTCGGAAAACTGCCATAAACTTTGAAAATTTATATGAACATTTCCTTAACTCTTACTTTTCCATCAAAATAAATTACTTACTAAAAATCTTACATATAGATTATTTGTTTCTACAATTCATCCGCATCCAAACTCGAAACGCAAAACAAACCAATATCATAAACAACGAAAGCCGATCAACAAAATCTACCGCATTATACAACCGAAAAGCCAGCATAAACCTAAAAACGCTAATCCCCTTACTCTCTCCCGTAAAGAAATTAGCCGCACCCATGAGCAGACGCGCGCATCCTTATAATCTAGCCGAGAACGCTCACTTGCGCCTGAGAGCAGTAACAGGGGAAGCGCGCGTATAAATAAATATATACACTAGTTAGCTCGCCTTGCAGTCTATCTCACGTGCGCTTAGAGATGCAGGTACAAATAGCGCGCCGAGGAAGATCGTCGACCGCCTCTCTCTCTTATACATACATATGGGAGTATGTATAAGCTTGGGTGCGAGCGTTTCCGGTTCTATATACCTGCCAGAAACCCCGTATGTGTAGAAAAAAGGCGTGTGCGTGGAGATGAGTGTGTGCGGCTTGGTTTGGAGACGGAAATCGGCTTGGAGTGTTTCGACTGAATTTTTAATGCTTAGTATTGTTTGGAGGGATTTGTAGGATTTTCGTGGTAGTTGATGTACGTGGTTGGTTATTAGTTAGATTTCTAATTGATTGAGATTTCGACTTTCTTTTGAAATTGTTTTGAAGACTTTTGAGTAGGGATCGAGCGAGTGTCTATTTTTGGAGCTTGTTTTTTTATTAACGAACTAGAAGAGAATTTTTGATGAATTTGTTGGGAATGAAGAATGCTTTTTTCTATTATAGTCTGACTTATAATGAATGAAAGTTGGGTTTCCAAAAATTTATCTTCTTTTTTTATGCTAATTAGCGCAGTATACATACGTTCCGGTTAATTAATGTAGTTAATTTTAATGGCAACAATTAGGTATAAAGGAAAACCCTAAAACAATTCATTATTTTTTTTACGTCAAACATTAATATTTTTATGGTCTTGAATTGTTTCTCGCTTTTTTTCTCTATAGAAAAGCACCCAAGGGAATAATCGACTTTTCTCCTGAGATACATATATTCTCTCCTTAACTGTGCCACTTATTTGACTTTATATTTATTTATTAAATTTGTATGTGATATTTATTTTTACATAATATTATAATTTTTATTTTAATGCAAAATGTACAAAAAAAAAAAATACATAATATTTATAATAACAAACAAAGAATGACAAAAATATAAGACAATAATCGTTATAATAACAAATATAATAAAATCTTCAAATTGAAAATTTATGTACTAATTTTACAGCTCATAAAATCTTTTCGATGTACCGATATGGACAAAATTTGATTACTAAAGAGAGGCGTAATGCTTACGTGTGTAAAAACCCGTCGAAACCTGCGCATTAAAATTCACGCGAAAAAGATTGATTGATTGGTTTCCATTAATTCTGACGTACCTTAGACATATTGTTAACGTGTAGCGAAATTTTTACGTACCCAATCGATAACGAGATGTAATTACATTTGAAATTAAATTCTAGAATTTAAACAGTGTGTTTTGAATTTTAAAAGAGTTTTATTCATTACAAAAATTAAGAAATCTGGAATTAGATCGCTGTTTATGTTGGTACCATTTAATTCATTGAAATTTGTTATAATCGCTAAAAAATCGAATCAATCTAAACAATCCACTTTAGAATTTTTAATTTTGCATATATAATCAAATAAAAAATCTTATAATTACAAAACCACAGTTCGAAAAACTTTCAACAACCATTCGATAAAACGATCACCTCCATCCCGCAATTCCATCTCCATCCTCCACTTCCTCCAAACAAACTAATTCCACATTCCTTAATCCCGACACTCCCCAACCCCTTAAACCCATCCGCACCATTAAACCATACTCCAGCTCTGTCTACAAGTGCACCCCTAGCAAAAAACTACATTCCCCCGTCCAAAGCATCCCAGGCAAAGCAGCAGTTCCCTGCAAAAACGGTAAACCGCGCCTATTACTTTACAAGGCTCGCTCTCCGCTCTCTCTCGCCTCTCTAGAAAAAGCTCGCACTGCGCGCGCGCGCGCTGCAGCCGACAATAAGGAAGCCTGCAACCCTAACTCCTCTCTTTGCGAGATTACGCGTCCTTATCTCTCTCGCCTCTCTCTCACTCTCTCATGAGTCGTATATACGCATGAAGAAAGAGAGAGAGGGAGAGAGAGAGAGGAGAGTCGAGGACGCCTGCAGCCAGCGAGTGCTGCCTCAAGTTCAGTACAGTTATGGCATCGGCACGAGGCTGACGCTCTCTCACTCTCTCGCCCCTCTCTCTCTCTCACTCTTGGCGCGTGAGCCTTTTCATTGAGCAGGTCGAGTGTGCTCGGTGTTAACGTCGTGGCGCGCGCTGAGATCGGATGCTTGGTTTGTGAGACGTAGGTGGTATTTTGAATAGTGTTTCGTTTTTTTTTTTGTTTAGTGTGTGGAAGTGGTGATGGAAGGGTTGTGGTGAGAGGACGGTGTTATTATTTTAAGGAGTATTTTTAGGATGGATTGTGGAAAGCGGAGGTTTTGTTAATTACCGATCTTCGTGATCGAGCGGTCAATATTTGACGATCGGTACGTGATTATTATCGAGTGTGTTAAAGTTTACAGTGTGGAAATGGTTTAAAGGATATCGACGTGATATTTGCCGGCGATCTTGCTGGATTATTGGTACTTCGGTCGATGCGGTGACGTTGTAAAGGCCGGCAAGTCGGGTTACCCGGATCGATGGAAAATTTCGAAACGATCGTGCGGTATCTCAATGTTGTCTCAATTAACACGTCCTTTTATTGAAATATTGATTTTTTACATTTAAAATCCACGATTATCCGGGTATTTTTATAAACTTGATTATCGAAAATATATCTCTTATAAAAATTTAAGAACTCCGATATCGATTCAGTCTTTCGAAAATATTATAAATTAAAAATTTACCGATCTCAATTATCATTACGACTCTTAAAAATATTAAATTAGTGCCTACAACTGTCAGATTGTTGTGGTGAAGCGCGCCGATCGGAATGTATATATGTAGAGTCGGGAGAGAACGTATAGACGGGGAAACAAGAATGTGCTTCACAAAATGTTATGTCATTTTATTACGGTATATTGAGCCAAACTATCACCGCCGGCCAATCGATGTTTACGTTTATACGTTGCTTTACGAGACTCAGGCTTGTGTAGCTGTATTATACGGCACCCGAGTCGTAAAATATTGGTTCTGGATTTTGTAGACTAACACGCTGGTATTCTTGTGTATATTCAATTTTTCGTGGCTTTACGTAATTAAAGGGGAAAGTAAATTTTACGTCATTTTATGGGATTGTGTTTTTTTTTAATAATATAGGTGAATTCTTAGTTTGTCGTAAAGTTGAGATTAGTATAATCGTGACTTTTATTATTTGAATAATAACGCTTCGGCCATCTCAGTGACAATAATTATATATGGCCCACGTCAGGTTCACTATAATTTAAAATAATAAATTGTCACTGAGATTGTCGAAACGTTGTTACTTTAAATAATAAAAGTTGATAGTGTAACTACTGGACATTTTGTTGAGTTTATGACTTTACACTATCGCTAAAGTCATTCTTTTTAAAACAATACATTTATTATTCATATCTTGACATGAATTTCTAGCCACTTACCTAAAACGTAGTTTAAAGTCACCTTAAACGTAGTTTAACCGATTTTTACTCCGTACCTTACATGATTTACAAACAAATCTATCAAACTCTTCCTAATCTTCAAACTTAAAAAAACCAATCTCCCCACACTCAAAACAAAAAAAGTCCCCCACCAAAAAAACTTCAATAATCCTCAACCCAGAACTCTTTGTCCACAGATTTCCAGTGATGCACTCCAACAGCCGCTGAAGGCTCAACCCATGCACAAAGCGCGCATCAGTTGAAAGGAAAATCGAGCCCAACTTCCGAAGCAACGAATAAAAAGAAAACCGAACGAACGAACGAACGAAGCGGAATAAAAGAAAAAAAGTCTAAAGGAACAGAAATGAGAGAGCCGAGGGCTCCGGGGCGGCCGGTGATTCACGTGGGCCGGCCCAGTGTTTGTGTCAAGTGCGCGTGTGTGTCTGTGTGAAGGGTAATAAGGTACTCCGCGCTGCAGCAGGAGCCAGAGAGCAGTCTTTCCCCGTGGAAATCGCCTAGGAAGATATAATAATGCTGTGCCTGAAAAAGAGGAGGACCTACAGCTTCACGCAGGGCGCGTGCGCCGAGGCGCCGAGGCATCATCATCATCATCACCGGCACCGATCGGCTTCGTCCTCCAAGCGCGGCGATGTGGCCGAGCCGAGGTACAACGAGGCCTTGAACGGAGCCGTGGCCACGCTTCCCCGCAAATTAACGTGAGTTGTTTCTTGTGCATTTTGTTTTGTTGAAGGCGGCTTGAGTTTATCCGGTTGGATTGCGGATCGGTATTGCGCTGGGGGATTGGGATTTTTGGTGAGGTTGGAGTGAGATTTTGAGGTTTATAAAATGCAATTGAAAATTTATTAATTCTGAGATACACGGAGGAAAATTGGGTATTAAGTATTGGTAGAAGCTTTTTGAAAAAAGACAGACTCGTAAAATGGAAAAAATGATAAAGTTTAGTAAAATTTACTAACTTTCTAGTAATATTTGATAGAATCATGTTATATATCACTATAAACCTTACCAATTTTTTCCATCCGCAAATCTGTGTTTTTTCAAAAGGGTTCTACATTAGTATTAACTTAATAGACCATTTTTCTCCGTGTGCTATAAAGGTAAAACGTTTGACTACAAAATGATAAATATTGCTTAGACAATTTTGATAAAATAAAATGAAAAATCATTGTTGAAATTGTATACTTGCAACATCAGAACTCTAATAATGCGTAAAACATGAATCATCAAAACCCACAGCTCAAGCACAATTTCAAATCTAAATAAAGAAAAAAAATCTTTTATCTCTGTTCAAACTCAAAGAAAGATATCATCCTCCCATATAAGAAAAAAAATCCTACAATTTACAACGCCAAGATCGCGTGCTTTACGACCAGAAGAGATTGAAGAGCCACGAGCGCGCGCTCTGAAAAATTTCCGCTTACCCGTTCAGGGAGACGCTGAACCTTATCAATTACCCCGACGCCGGCATAATGTCGTGTTCTGTTAGGCGATTCTATTGCAAATGAAATTTTTATTCATTAACCCAGCCTCCACTTATCGTATAATTATTGAACCTAATTAGAGTTCAGGAGGAAGTGCACGCGTCCCTAGTTCATAATTCCCGGCAATTTTTTTCTTCTCGCCCGAGCTCTCGATCCTAGAGGCTTCATTATGCGCGAGGAAAAAAAATACACGAACAAGGCGCGAGTGGGATATGCCAACGCACCCAGGCTTCGATAGGGACGGTGATTTTTAACAAGTTGCATATTATATACGGAAAAGAGCGGGTTGCTGTACGGAGGAAAGTGAAAGTGTCGGTCGGACCGGCAGCACGACAATTTAATAAGATATCGAAAAGTTTCTGTAACTAAGCCGAACGTCCGATCAATTATCCGGTGTTTTACGGTGGAAAAAAAGGTAGCTAAGAGTGAGTAGGAAATTTAGTTGCGTTTAATAATATGGTAGGCTGTGGTATTAGAAAAATAATTGGCCGTCATTATTGTATGCTGATTAAGCTGTAAAAATTGTTCGATTCGGCATTACCGATTGGCGGGTTTCATATAGAAATTATTTAGTTGATTGGTTTAAAAAATTTGTTTCAACAGGTTTAATTTAGTGACACAGTATGTATTTTGCAAAAATCTTTGGATAAACATTGTTTGGCCATAGTTGCTTGTGCAACGCTCTTCCCCTATAAATAAGACTTGAAAATTGCTAGGTTAAAAATGCACTCGTAATAATTATTGCCTCCATAAGATGTGGGACAAACCTATTAGAACGTAATTATAACATTATACTTTCTCGCGTTACATAAATTGTACCTCATGCCTCCGAAGCATTCGTCTTGCGGATATCGTGATTAGCGGAAGAATTCAAAGGTGTCTTAGCGTGTACCTAACGTTACTCTGTACCTACAATTATTCCACAAAGCATCAATTTCAATCACACCAATAATCAATCTTATAAATAAAACCACTTCCCTTAACCACCACCTACTTCCCTAGTACCCCTTTTTCACTCAATCCCACAATCAAACGAAAAAAAACCTTCAAAAGCCAACGATCCGACAATAAAGAAGTCAATGTCAATCCTTCCCAAGGCGACAGTAGCATTAAACCAGAGAGAAAAAAAAGACCGCATCCTTGCGCAGTCGTGTTTTTCCCCCTCGCGCCTGCGACACAAAGAAAAGCTTTCTGAAGCCCTGAGAACCTCGCGCGAAACAAAGACAGCTCTCGCGAAACGCTACAGGCGTCGTCCCCCGTAAACTAATTGTCGGCTTTTTGCCGGACTGCAGCGCTAACGAGCCTGAACGTCCACTTGTGTGGCTATATGCACTTTTCCAGCTGGCGCGCTTGGAAAATGCGAGCGACGTTTGCGCGTTTACTTACTTTGTGCGCTCGAGCGGTTTTCTCTCCTGGAGTGTGTATTTAAGCGTTACGCGGGAATCGCGGATTATCGATTTGTCCGTTCGTGGAAGTGGTTTTTACGGGGGTTTTGATGACTGGAAGGTGATGCGGTGGTAAACGGGTGGTTTGAGCTCGTGATTTGGTGGGAGATGCTTGGGAAATGCGGGGATTTTTTAGAGTGGCGGGCTGTTTGTATGCTAAGTTGGAGAGCTGTTGGATATGGTTAGTTCGAAATTTTGAGAGAAGGTAGAAAGTTACTGCATTTTTAAAATGTTTTATTAATGGTTGGAGTAATTACAGTAATTGTACAAATTACATTCTGGACGAAGCATTTAGTTTCTTTACATGAAATTTCAAACAAGGTTGTGATTCATCGGCTAAGATTTTATAAATAAGAGGTTAATCAAAACAATAAACTATTATCACTTACCCTACCACATTTATTAAATAACAAAGCATAAATCCCAATGACAATGAAACACAATCTAGAACAACTCCCGATCTTTCGTAACCCATTTACGCACATACCAACTCAAACTCACCGAGTCCATTCGACTCGTCGCCTCGTGCGCACGAAACCGATCCTTTATACAGTTAAACCAACTCGAATATGCAGTAATGCATCCACACCCTGCGAATTTCATCATACAATCCTTACCCAATTATGCATGCAGCCCCATAAAACCCGCTAATGAATTCGCATTTCAAAGTAAAAAAAAAACCATCTCGCTCAACAATACCGCTCCACCACTGACCCACATAATCCAGGAATATCGGGCCAATATCGATCCAATATCTCAACCCGCTAAATTCCTCGCAGCGCGAATACATCCGCGCTGACTAACGGACTCGTTTACATGCAAATTGGAAGGCGAGCGCGCGATTCTCTCACAATTTTCATCAGTGGGGGCGCTCCGCGCGTGCGAGCTGTGTATACAGTTACTCGCGGGAAGGGACCTTCTTAATGCCGGCTATTTTTTCTCTCCCTTTCTCTCCGTCTTTCTTTTTTTCTCTCTCTCCGCTGATGAGCCGAGCACGCGACGACCCCGCGAGCGCTCGTTTCACTCTCGAGCTCCGCAGCCTGTGTTCGATTAGGTGAAAACGCCGAGTCTGTTCCGCTGTGCGAGCTGGCTTATCGCGTATCATGTGGAAGAAGAGAGAGAGAGCAGGTTTGTATTTTTTTTTCGCGTGCGAGGCGATGGAGTGTAAGAGATTGGGAGAATGTGTGGATCTCGAGATGGCTGATTTTATTGTTGTCCTGGCCTATTTTTGCGAGCGGTGCAGGCTGAGAGAGGAAATTGGCTGGGGGATTCTTGCGGTCGGGGTTTAACTGTCGTGATTGTTGCGCTACCCGAGGTGTTGTTTTATTTTGGTTATTATCCGGTAAATTTGGCTTGCTCATTTAAACGCGATACCATCATTTCCTCCGCTCATTTAAAAATAATTTAATTTTTAAATTTATTACTAAGGTACACTTTCTTAAAAAGTACATAATTTTGTCCGATATAAAAACTGATGAAATTTCTGTTTCTGCACTGTATAATCGAAGGCGATTCCTTTTTCTCAAATAACTCTTCACGCATCACGAGATATCCCGGCATTCTGTTCATCCGCTGTCGCTTCAACAAACGATCTCCCTCTAAATTATGCTAACAACCGTCCGCGGCAATCGGCATCGAAGAAAAAAGCAAAAACAACCTGCCGTCCGACAATCAGAGAGCTCGCTGAAGCACGCGACTCTGTCAATACACAGCGCACCGGCGCGCACAATGCTGGAATACCTCGGCTTTATCAGCACAGAGAGAGCCCCGGCAATAGACATTCCAGGCACAGCCGGCTGGAAAATTTTCGCCACGAGAGAGAAAGAGAGAGCAGAAAAAAATAAAAAATAAAGAATCCTTGCTCTCTGCGGCAAGGCGTGCGGACTCGTAACGAGACGTCAACTCGAGGCCTCGCGGAAGGTCGTTTGGTTCTCGAGCTTAAACGCACGGTCGGGGGAAATAATCCGATGACAGCTTTACCGTTTTCCATTATTACGCGGAATCCGCGGGGAGCGTGATGGTGTGCTTATGGTTGGAGGACGTTTTTCTGAGCGGAAAAGCTAAATTTAGGTGTTTAGTGGCGCCGTGGTGTTTTGCATTGATTAGGTGTAGCTTCGTGGGATTAGCATGTTGCTGGAGAAGAATAAGTGTCCTTTTGGTTAAATTGGAAAGCAGAGTTGGGTTTTCTCTTGCTTGGGGAAGTATGTGTTTGCACTTAATTTATTCAAAGATTTTTCAAGTAATGGCTGTGTTATATTTTCGACAAATTATCTTGGAATGTTTGTTTTCTAAATGGAATTGTTTACTCGAATAGAGTCGCATAAGTTCGTAGACGAAGCAATTTATAATCTTTGCAAACTGGTGAGTAGAAATAACTATAATAATTTAAATAGTTCAGTTATCTAATAAGTTATTTTAAAAATGTTGTACATTTCTGTCTAAAATAGATTACCACTGAATATAGAAACTACCTGCTCCGATACAGAAACTATATATACGGTCACGTTTAACCTCAAAACATTCATTTTTCCGCCAACTGATAAGTGATTCCTATACAAATCCAAATTAATACCGCGATAACATCAAACGTTCATTTCGCGCACAAATCAAAACTTTATTAAAGAAAGCATAAACGTCAAACAATGATTTACCAACCGATCTGCCAGTCCATAAATATAAACAACCTCCGCCGGTAAAAAAGAACTAAGCCACGCATTCTCTCCTCTCGGACTATATAAACCTCATATCCGAATCTCCCGGCTCATCGCAAAAAAGATCAGCGCAACTCACATAAATCCGATCTTATCTCAGTGCCTGTCCCGAAGCGAACGCACGGCCACAAGGCGCTTCAATATTTATCATAAACTAATGAATCGCTTGCGCGCGGTCATTGATTAACTTAATAGTCGCGCCGCGCTTAATTAGATGCCGACCCACATGCTTCGCCCGTATGTATATGCGCGATTAATACCGCCCTTATTATTTATCGTGCGTCGATAAATTTTACAGCCGATAGTTTCATGGACAGAGTCTGAAAGGGATTATCGGCTTGCGATCGATTGTGTATCTGAGATCTTCTCTGGCTAGTAGAGGGTTTAATGGAGGGAGAGTTGGTTAAAAGGCTGTACGTTTTGATTCCCCATGGGATTGTTTGGGAAAAGAAGTTGGTTCTTTGATCTTGAGGAGATTTTTAGAGATCGGTTGGCTGTGGAGGGTATAATGCGTGGTGACAGGTTAAAGAATAAATGAAATGTGTTGTTTTTTTTTGTATTGTAGATGAAATAGGTATATTTTTGGAAAAAAATATGCAACTCTTTCTTATAGAAATCGGTATATATTTATTTATCAGTATAACTTCACCTATTCTAAATTCAAAACATTCTGCATTCCGCGTGTTATGAATATCCTCGAATATACATTCTAAATAAATAAAAATTAATTTATCCACTTCTGTTTTAAATAAAAATAAATATAAATATTACAGATACAATAGGAATAAGAATTATAATAATATAAAAATTTTAGAAAATAAGAACAATAAAATTGTAGATTTACCGTATTCCTTAGAATAAATAATCTTAGGTTTACAGAATTAAAAACCCCCTTTGTAAAAAGAACAATAAAAAATTCTTATCAGAATTTAATTAGCTACCTTTTTCAAGCCCACGTTCGAAAACCAGTGGTAAAATAGTATATTATGCTACGCGGGAGATAAGAATTGGCGAATCTGCAGCACGTGTAAATTTGCGACTCGTGCTGAAGTCAAGAGGTGAAGGTCAGTTCGCAGCGAAGATAAGCCAAAATGTTTGGTGAATGGCCAGAGTCTAAAGGAGAAAGAGAGAAAAAAGTGATGACGATGAAAGACGAGAGGAGGAATATTTTGTAGAGTCGTCAGAAGCAGGTAGTGTATAAAATGGACTGAGCTTGCACGGATCAGCACACTCTCTTCTCGAAGTCTCTCGTCTTCTTCGATTCGGAATTCCGTTCGGTTTTCTAAACGTGTTCACTGTCTAAACATGAAGATCGTAAGTATTTTGTTGTTAGGTTAAGCTGTATGTTAAATTAGCGAGCTAATATCACTTCGATTAATAAGATATGGATAGCTTATTACGTCCAATTGTCCAATATTGGCTAATAACGAATAGTATCTTATTATTAATAAATAAAATGGATGGGTATAGAAAAGTAGAGTGTTCAGTTCATATTTGAGCCAAAGTGTCGAAATTAGAAAAATTGAATTAAACTACTCACGAATGACTTTTTCAACTTAGACTTGTAATTAGAATGTCCATATCGTCAAATGCTATAAGATTATATATGAAATATAATCAAAATACTTAAATTCGAATAGATTTCGATGAAAGAAGAAAACTTTTTTTGACTCTATCGTCGAATCTTCATAAATACGAATACTCATCTAAAATATAATTCCTAAATATTGTATTTAATATTTGTAAAGTTTCTCCTTTAGGGTCAAAAAGTTTACTTCTTTCATCGAAAGCTAATAATGTTCCAGTATTTCGATTATATTTCGTACATATTCTTTTATCATTCAACGATATGAACATTCTAATTATAAGCCTAATTTGAAAAACTCATTCGAGAGTAGTTTAATTTGATTTTTCAAACTTCGATATTTTGGTACAAATACGAACTAAGCATTCTATTTTTGAATACCTATACCTCAATCTCAATAATTTGTATTATATCGCTACTTAACAAAATAGCAAAATTCGCCAATCAAATCAAACATTCTAAAACACAAAACAAAAACATTTCATTAACTAATCCTTTCAATCCATCCAGGCCATCGTCCTCGTCGCTATCGTAGCCTGCACCCTGGCTGCTCCGTTCCCATTTCAGTCGTCTGCCCCTCTTGTAGCTGTTCCCTACTACCCGGTCACAGTTGAAACGCCCTTGGGCAACATCCACGTCGGCTTCGATAATAGTGGATACCTGGAGGTCCAGGTTGCTAATCTGCACGTGCAGCCATAAATTTTGTATAGAAAAATTTAATTGTGGCGATTTTGGAATTTTTTCCAATAAAAATTTTTTTAATATTTTTAAAAATGTATTAAAATTTAATCCAAAAATTTAAAAATACATCATAAAATACTATAAGAGTTACAATAATAATACAATTTTAAAAAATAAGTAGAATAAAATTGTACATATACCATTTTTTATAAAAGAAATAATCTTAGGTTTACGCCATTTAAAGCCCTCTTTGTAAAAAGAACAATAAAAAATTTTTATCAGAATTCAATGAGCTACTTTTTTACATCTCTTTATTTTCAATAACGTTCAAATTTCAATCAATTAATTAAAATCCTGCTTTTTCAAAATTTATATTATTCTACCCAGACGAAGCCGCTTTCGAAAACCAGGGCTAAAATAGTATATTATACAACGCAGAAGATAAGAATTGGTGAGTCTACAGCACGTGTAAATTCCGACCCAAGCTGAAGTTGAGAGGTGAAGGTCGCTTCTTTACGAAGATAAGCCAAAATGTTTACTGAATGACCAGCGTCTAAAGGAGAAAGAGAGAAAAAAGTCATGGATAGATGAGAGGAGGAAGTTTTTGTAGAGTCGTCAGACAGAGGTAGGGTATAAAATGGACTGAGCTGACACGAATCATCACACTCTCATCTTGGAGTCTCCTTCGATCAGAAATCATTCAGTACTCTAAACGTGCTCACTGTCTAAACATGAAGATCGTAAGTATTTTCTTGTTAGGTTAAGCTCTGTATTGAATTAACAAGTTAAAATCAGTTTGGTTAATAAGATATGATTGGCTTATTACGTATAATTGTCTAATATTGGCTAATAACAAATAATATTTTATTATTAAAATACAAAATTAGTTAATATTGATATACGCGATGAAAATATGTATAAATAATTATATAAAAATGTATTAATTTTAGTATTATAATTTTATTTTGAAATTGTAGTACATTTGTACTTGTTTAATATATTATTATAATTTATTTTAAATTTTCTAATATAGCATTATGGGTAGGTATCGAAACGTAGTATTTGTAAAATTTCTACATTAGGGTAAAAAAATTTACTTCTTTCATTGAAAGCTAAGTATTCAAGTTTGAGTTTTTCGATTATTTTTCATACATGTTCTTTTAGCATTCGGCGATATGGAAATTCTAATTACAAGTCTAAGTTGAAAAAATCATTCGTGAATAATTTAATTCGATTTTTCTAATTTCGATATTTTGGCACAAATACGAATTATTGAGCATTCTACTTTTTAATACCTACTCTTACTTATTTAATTAACATACTTATTATAATACTTTTTAATTTAAAATTTAATTAAAAATTTAATACATTTTATATTATGCAATATAAAAACATCTTCATTTAGATCTTTCACAATCAATAACATCGTAACTTTATTACAATAAAAGTCATATTTATTACATGACTACTTAACAAAATAGCAAAATTGGCCAATCTAATCAAACATTCTGAAGCACCAAACAACAATATTTCATTAACTAACCCTTTCAATTCTTCTAGGCCATTGTCCTCGTTGCTCTCGTAGCCTGCGCCCTATCGGCTCCGACCCCCCAACATACTCCGGACCTTACAGTGGACGTGTCGTTCGCAGCGGAGAAGCCCGTGGATCTCCCTTACCCGGATTTCAAAATCCACGTCGATTTATCCGCTAACAATAAAGGAACTCAGTTCTATACATCTGACCAACTATAGATAGCGATTCAGTTCTTATAATACAATAAATTTTTAATGAAAAAATTAAACATGGCGTTTTTGGAGTTTTTTACCTGCGACCTTTACATTTCCTTATTGCCCACCATTGTTGTGGATATAAGTTAAAATTATTATCGATCCGTTGGGGAAAAATAATCTGTAAAAAATGAAAACTCTAAATTTATTTAATTTTGAACGTTTTGTCAGCCTGGTATAAGCCAACCTCTTCAGGCTCTGTTTAAACACCCTGTCGACTATTTCGAGTAATCAATTGGTTATATTTGCTGTGTTTTAAAAGTCAGTTGTCAAGTTACTGGTTTTATAAATAGAAACTAATTATTAGTTAATTAGTTTTATATAATTTAAAGTAAAATTGGGCCTTTTATCTACTAATTGACAAACAAATCGTATGGTTAAGCAAGCTTTTGCCTAATGTATAGAAAGAGCTTGAAACTATATGAGCGTTTCGCGTCAACTCTCCCAGACTGGTGAGTAGGCGA